>CM019067.1:7225395-7463980 GCA_009667805.1 Leptobrachium leishanense | reverse complement strand
ACACACCCACACACCCTGAATATATGGAGGAGCCCCTAAAAACACCCGCACACCCTGAATATATGGAGGAACCCCTAAAAAGGCACCAGCACGCCTTGAATATATGGAGGAGCCCCTAAAACACACCTCACACCTGAATATATGGGGGAGCCCTAAAAACACACCCTCACACCCCCTGAATATAATGGGGGAGTCCCTAAAAACACCCACACACACCTGAATATATGGGGGAGTCCTAAAAACACACCCACACACCCTGAATATATGGAGGAACCCCTAAACACACACCCGCACACCCTGAATATATGGAGGAGCCCCTAAAACCACCCCGCACCACAACCCTGATATATGGAGGAACCCCTAAACACCCCGCACACCCTGAATATATGGAGGAGCTCCTAAAAAGACACCCGCACACCTGAATATATGGAGGAGCCCCTAAAAACACACCCACACACCCTGAATATATGAGGAGCCCCTAAAAAGACACCCGCACACCTGAATATATGGAGGAGACCCTAAAAACACACCCACACACCCTGAATATATGAGGAACCCCTAAAACACACCCGCACACCCTGAATATATGGAGGAGCCCCTAAAAAAGCACCAGCAACGCCCTGAATATATGGAGGAGCCCCTAAAAACACACCCTCACACCTCTGAATATATGGGGGAGTCCCTAAAAACACACACCCACACACCCTGAATATATGGGGAGTCCCTAAAAACACACCCACACACCCTGAATATATGGAGGAGCCCCTAAAAACACACCCGCACACCCTGAATATATGGAGGAACCCCTAAAAAGGCACCAGCACGCCCTGAATATATGGAGGAGCCCTAAAAACACACCCTCACACCCTGAATATATGGGGGAGTCCCTAAAAACACACCCACACACCCTGAATATATGGGGGAGTCCCTAAAAACACACCCACACACCCTGAATATATGGAGGAACCCCTAAACACACATCCGCACACCCTGAATATATGGAGGAGCCCCTAAAAACACACCCGCACACCCTGAATATATGGAGGAGCCCTAAAAACACACCCGCACACCCTGAATATATGGAGGAACCCCTAAACACACACCCGCACACCCTGAATATATGTAAGTCCTTTAAAACATTATAATGCTTTTAGTCAAATTAAGATTTAAATATCATTTACTTTTTTGACACATCCTCCTCCTCCTCCTCCTCCTCCTCACGTCAGCACAATCACCGTCTCGCCTGTCCCGGCGCAGCACTTACATGTCAGTTATTGCGCGCTGTCAATGTGAGTAATGAGTATCCTGTGCAGATCTGCTACGTCGTCCTTTTAATGACATGCTTTTAATATGCCATGTAAAGGGGTTATTCACTAAGTGGTGACTCGATGCAGCTATTAGGTAAAGTTTTCTGAGCTGATGAAATACCGACCCCGAGAAAAAAAGATCAAAATTCAGTTATTCTGGCCTAATTTGTTCTTTTAATTTTCCATAAACTATAGAGGTTGTTGAGAGAGAGACGATCGGGGTCATTCGGCTATTCAAAATGCTGGCAATTCGCCAATTATTGGCGAATTGCCTGCACGTACGGTGCCTGTTCGGCAGCAGTGAAATCCCCCATAGAGAAGCAATGGTTGTTCTATTCACATTGAACAGCAGAGAAATGTCAGTGAAATGCCCTGATGTTTGGTGGTTTCATTCGGCAGGTTTAATCAGGCGAATCCCATAGATTTCAATGTTAAAAATATTCCCGTTTTTATTCAATAATTAATAAACCGTTTATTATTTTATTCTGCAGCAAAAAGTCTCTTTATTTATTCTTAGAATTTTTTTAGCCATTCTTCGGGATTTTTTCCTGTCTAATTTTTTTTTATCGTTTTTTTCTTTTTTCTGTAACAGACGTCTTTATTATCATTCATTGGATTTTATGTGTAAATTCCAGACATTTTCGTTTTGTAGTTTTTTTGCAAACAACGTTTCACTTTTGACACTTTCAACCGTTTTATTTCCTTTTTTTTTTACCCTGTTCATCTGCTTTTTCCGGCAGCTGGTCATTGTTGCATTCGGCGGATTGTCAGCTTTTTCCTGATGCGGATTGGCGGGTTTAGGACGATTTATCGTATCGGATCCAATCCGATAATTTCTGCGAATAAAAAATACAAAACTGCTGAAATTATAGGATCCGATAACGGTTTATCGAATCGGATCCAATAATTTCGGCAGTTTTGCGGCGGGTTGTTTCTTCTTCAGTCGGTTTTGCGGCGGCTTTTCCCTGCACTTCGGGGACTAATGGGGAATTTGATTCACCGAAGTACAAGTAACAAGAGAGCACCGACATGTTGGTGACAACTCGGTGCTCTCTGAATTACCCCTATAACCAGGAAACGCGCAGAGGCGGCTGCAGAATGAATGTGCGACACGAGGACTTGTCAATCAAGAAAATGTAATTTGTTTATCTTATCTCTGGGTTATCAATAAACAATTAGATACATAAATCTCTGCTGATCTGCTCAACAGCAGGACAGCGCAAAGAACAGGTCAGCCATGGAGACTTAAAAACAAGAGATTTCATCTACAGCACTGGTCCTGTCCTACAGCAAAAATAAGAAACAGGATGAAGTCTCTGCTTTGAGAGATTGCACTATCGGATTCAGAACATGCTTTAACCCTTTGCTTTCCAATAAACGTTCAGGATGTGCGCATGCTGGTCTTATTTACCCCCCCCCCCCGCCCCGCCCCCCAAACAACACACCTGTAAGTTTTATATAACAGCTACAATTACTATTCTGAAACCTTGTATTATGTTAGTCTTTATATTTTCTCATTGTATGAAACTTTTTAACCCCTTCAGTGCAGGGCCATTTCACCTCTGTGTGCTGAGCTATCAATATGTATGGCAGACTCGGCAGATTCAGAATATATCATTTTTATATGTACAGTTGTGTTCAAAATTATTCAACCCCCACTGAAATTGAGTGTTTTGGCCAGTTTGACATTGATTTTGATCATTCAGTCATCTTGCTTACAATTAAATCAAAGAGGCCCGTGTAGGTCAGACAAATATAACATAACATTTATAATGAAATAACCACAAATGTCTTTTCTGTGCTCACATCATTATCAGTTTTATTCAACCCCCAAGTGACATTCAATCTTAGTACTTAGTACAACATCCTTTTACAGTTATAACAGCTTTTAAACGTGAAGCATAGCTTGACACAAGTGTCTTGCAGCCATCTACGGGTATCTTCGCCCATTCGTCATGGGCAAAAGCCTCCAGTTCAGTCACATTCTTAGGCTTGCGCACTGCAACTGCTTTCTTTAAGTCCCACCAGAGGTTCTCAATCGGATTTAAGTCAGGTGACTGCGATGGCCACTCTAAAATGTTCCAGCCTTTAATCTGCAACCATGCTCTAGTGGATTTGGAGGTATGCTTGGGATCATTGTCCTGTTGAAAGGTCCAACGTCTCCCAAGCCTCAGGTTTGTGACAGACTGCATCACATTGTCATCCAATATCTCCTGGTACTGAAGAGAATTCATGGTACCTTGCACACGCTGAAGCTTCCCTGTACCTGCAGAGGCAAAACAGCCCCAAAGCATGATTGACCCCCGCCATGCTTCACAGTAGGCAAGGTGTTCTTTTCTTCATAGGCCTTGTTCTTCCTCCTCCAAACATAGCGTTGATCCATGGCCCAAACAGTTCTAATTTTGTTTCATCAGTCCACAGAACACTATCCCAAAACTTCTGTGGTTTGTCCACATGACTTTTGGCATACTGCAGTCGACTCTTCTTATTCTTTGGAGACAGCAAGGGGGTGCGCCTGGGAGTTCTGGCATGGAGGCCTTCATTACGCAGTGTGCGCCATATTGTCTGAGCTGAAACTTCAGTACCCACATCTGACAAATCTTTTCTCAGTTCCTCAGCAGTCACACGGGGACTTTTCTCCACTCTACGCTTCAGGTAGCGCACAGCAGTCGAAGTCAGCATCTTCTTTCTGCCACGACCAGGTAGCGTTTCAACAGTGCCCTTTGCCTTGAATTTGCGAATGATGCTTCCTATGGTCTCTCTTGGTATGTTTAACATCTTTGCAATCTTCTTATAGCCATTGCCCTTCCTGTGAAGAGTAATCACCTCTTCTCTTGTCTTCCTGGACCATTCTCTTGACTTCACCATGTTTGTAACCACACCAGTAAATGTCTAGAAGGAGCTGAGTATCACAGTCATTTTAAAGCTGCCTAATTGGTGCTTATTATGCTTTATTGCTGCTCCGTGACATCCACAGGTGTTTTCAATACCTGATTGAAAACACTTGAATGAACCTCTGTTCTTCAGAGTGGTAGTCTTTAAGGGGTTGAATAATTGTGTCAATGAAGAATTCACAAAAGAAACATTTACTACTGTATTACAAAACCAATTGGTGTCATTTTAGTTGCATATGGTTCTTTAAAAAGTCCTTGTAGGATTTCATTCTGAATACAATTACAAATGTCACTAAATTCCCTAAAACCCTTTACAGCATTGGGGGTTGAATAATTTTGAACACAACTGTATACGTCATGTCCTGTCAGAATGCGATAACAAACAATTTCCAAAAGCTTTGAATTTACATTCAGATTTATTTATTTATAAAGTATTTCACCAATCATTCTGAAATCATTTTTTCGCACTTTATCATCCGAGCCTTTGCGGTAATATATTCTATGGGGTACGCTTGTTAAAAAAAATGGGAACCCGTTACTGTATTTTTCCGAGAAAATACACGATTTTAGTTAAAACTAAAAAAAAAACATTTTTCTCTAGTGCAGCATCATTGTTCACACTATCATTGAACCATGAACAATAGTGCTGCATTAATTCATTAACTAAAAATGCATTTTTTTAATTTAATTTATTTTTATTTATTATTTTTTTCAATTATTTTTTGTTTTAAAATTTAATTAACACCATGCTCTGGCCTTTCCAATGATACCAAACATGTCTCTCCAGCTGCCACCGATCGGGAGATATAGGATCCTTTGTACCCCACTATCTCCACCATAGGGTTTCCATAGGGAAACCCATTGGCAGCTAGGTGTTAATTCCCTAACTGATGTCATCGCAGGCATGTACTGGCCATTGGGACTACAGGGAGATTCCCGGTGGGCCAATGGCTCTGAGGGCCAGAACGAATGCTGGTTCAACGCTTACTCACTGTCTGTAAAACAGATGCAGTCTCATATTGCGGCCACCATGGCGGTGAGACCCGCTGCACTTCCGTCTAACCTTAAGACATGGTGGCGCTCACCCCCAGACGCTGCACCTCCAGTTTCTGCAGAGCAATTGGTTGAGCGATCCGGCTGCTCCAGCAATGACGCCGGTCTGGCTGACGTCACTGATCCCCATATGCAGGGATGTGAGAGGGGGGAGAAGAAAGTAGAAAAATGGAGAGAAGAATCAAGAAAGTAAAATAAAAAGTGGTGAGGAGGAGTCTATGTTCACAAATTCATCCGAAATCATATTTAGCAAATATAACATAAAAGGTGAAATTCCACTTTGCCCATTTTTTTTGTTGAAAAATATAAAATAAATGGACCTTATATTTTATCCCAATATCCTTTCACTGTAAATATGCTTAAGGTTTATTTGCCAATATATGATATCATCTAATTTAGAGAAAACTTAAAAAAATAAACCTGAAATAATTTTTAGCTGGCTTTTTTTGTGCAATACTTATGGTTTATATACTAATTTTGGGTGTATTTGTGTAATTAAAGTGGGTCAGTGTGGAAAAGGTCCAGGGCCAAATTTTTGTCCCAGTCCATCCCTGCGTCATTGCGCCAAAGAGCGACGACGTCAGTGGGCAGGGGGAGGCCCCAGAAGCTTGGCTGACATAAGAAAGGGGGAGGAGTATGTTTGTGCGTCAATCAGGATTTAAAGTGTAATATTACACACCTGGTAAGAGATGAGGGAAATGTGGAATCCTTATGGGTAAATATCTCTTTGGGGAATAAACAGGGAAGTCAAATATTGGTTGGCATATGCTATAAACCACCTAATATAGATAATGAGGAGGAAGAACAGCTGTTAGAGCAAATTAGGAAGTCTGCACATCATGGTAGCACTTTAATTATTGGAGATTTTAATTACTGGGACATTAATTGGGATAATTGGAATAGTAATTAAGCAAAGGGAATCTGGTTTCTGAACCTTTTAAATGATACCTTTATGACACAACTGGTAGAAACACCAACTAGAGAGGATAACTTTCCGGATCTGGTTATAACAAACAATGTGGATCTTTCCTCAAATATTCAAGTAAGGGAGCAGCAGTGCCTGTAATATACAGGGTTATCCAAAGAGATTCGAAAAGTCACCGCACGTTCGGTGACTTTTCGTTCTCTTCAATTCGGTTCCTTTTGCCGATTGCATTTCGGTGACCCTGCGGTGTATTCAGCAAGCACCACAGGGTCCCCGAATTGCAGGGAAAAGCTGCCGCAAACCTGACGAAAACTAACCGAATGCACGCTGAAAACAAGCAAAAACATCTGGATTAACCTTCGAAAAAGCCGAACAGGAGCCGAAAAGGAGCCGAATCACACAGAGCCGAATCAGCTGTGACATAGAGGAGGCAGTGAATAAATTAGAAAAACCATTTGTATGAATCTGGGAAAATGAAACGCTGTTTGCAAAGAAACTACTGAGCGAAAATGCCTGAAATTTTCACAGGAGGTCCAGGGAATGATAATAAAGAGGGCTGTTACAAAAAAAATAAGTAAACTGAAAAAAAATTTAAAAAAAATCGGACTTTAAAATTTTTTTTTAAAAATTCAGAAAAATGCTTAAAGTATCCTAAAAAATCTATAAATAAAGAGACTTTTTGCTGCAGAATTTTATAATGAACGGTTTATTAGATATTGAATTAAAACGGGAATATTTTTAACATTGAAGTCTATGGGATTCTCCTGAATAAATTTGCCGAATTAAACCCCCGAATGGCAGGGCATTAGGGGAACCTTTCACCGCTGGTTTGTGTTCTCTGAATAGCCGAAGCAGTGCTTTTTCATGGGGATTTCACTGCCCTCGAACAGGGACCGAACAGGCACCGTATGTTCAGGCAATTCGCCAGGATTTGGCAAATTGCCTGCTCTCTGGATAGCCGAATGGCCAGGAAAGGTAACCGAACGCTGATTTTCAGCGTTCGGTTACCTTTCTCAAGCAATTCGAATCTCTTTGGATAACCCTGATAGTGTCTTTTGAAATAAACTCAAAAAAGTACATTCTTAGGGGGCAGCTAATACATATAATTTTAAAAAGGAAAACTTCATTAAACTAAAGGAAGCTCTCAATGTCATTGACTGGCAGAAACTCTTTCATGGGAAAAACACTGAAGATAAGTGGAATATCTTCAAACTAACACTAGAAAAGTTCACGTCACAATATATTCCACTGGTTAATAAATAAAAAAGAAACAGAAAACAATGTGGCTCAGTAGAAAGGTAACCAACGAAATGAAACATCAAAAGAAGGCATTTAAAGCTTTTAAATCTGAGGCTTCCTATAAAGCAGTCAATAAAGCATGTAAAAAAGCGATTAGATGGGCTAAACTAGAAATGAAAAAGAAATAGCCAAAGAGAGCAAAAGCAACCCTAAAAGGTTCTTTAAGTACATAAATTCTAAAAAAAAAAAAAAAAGAGTGAAACTAATTCACTAAAATCTAAGTCGGGGGTTTTATTAACTGAAGATCAAGATAAGGCAGACATTTTGAATGATTATTTTTCTTCAGTATTTATCAAAGAGAAACCTATAACAGGAGACATGCAATTCATTGATAAAGACTTACTAATAAAATGTGATTGGTTGACTCAAAAAAAGGTGCTGCAGCAACTAAACAAAATGAATATGAACAAAGCCCCAGTGCCAGATGGAATTCACCCACAAGTACTGAGGGAGCTATGTGTGGAAATATGTAAACCTCTGTTTTTAAACTCTCAAGATTCTTTTCTTTCAGGAATCGTACCAGAGGATTGGAGAAAAGCTGATGCAATTCAGCAGTTATCAGCACAATTTGGTAGCTTTCACCGACGTCCAACAACTGCTTTGGCAACTCCGATTTTGGCACCCCATAGAAAATATAAACGCAAAGGCTCGTATGATAAAATGTGAAACAAAAACACTTTACACACTGTAGATGATTTATTGCATTTTTTGTTATAATATACATGCAGAGCATAACGTATACATATAATAAATTATGTATTATGAATTTGCCGAGTCTGACAGAAAGAACGATATATAATATGTCTGGGTCATATAATAAACGGTGGCTTCAAATTGCGTTTAAACATGATGAGCAAAAGTGGTAAAAATGAGCTCAGCACACAGGCGTGAAATGGCTCAGCAGTGAAAGGGTTAAAAAAGGGGGGTAATTGCCAAAAAAATCCCCAAAAATGCCTAAAAGATCCTAAAAAAATCAATAAATGAAGAGACTTTTTGCTTCATATTAAAATAATAAGTGGTTTATTAGATATTAACCCCTTAGTGACCGGGCGGTTTTACACAAATCCGTCCGTTAGTGACCGCTGCTGTTTTTACGTTTCTGCGCTCTTAGTGTTTACGTCAAATTTTCCTCTTACTCGTTTATGTAACCCACACATATTTTACACTGTTTTTCTCGTCACTAAATGGACTTTATAAAGATACCATTTTTTCATCATTTCATATAATTTACTATAAAAAATATTGTGAAATATGACAAAAAAAATTGAAAAACACACCACTTTTTCGAACTTTGACCCCCAAAATTTCTTATGTATCAACAACCGTCAAAAAAAATTAATTCCTTAGTAGTTTCTAAATTTAGTACTGAGTTTAGCAATACCCAATGTTTACATATTCCTCGCTTTTTTCCTTATTTTATGCAACAATAAGTGCAAGTAGCACTTTGCCATTTCCAAAGAGTTTATTTTCAAAACTAGTGATAGTGACATTGTAACACTGATATCTGTCACTAATTCCTGAATAACCCTCCACATATACATATTTTTTTAAAGTACACAAATCAAGGTATTAAGAATACATGTACTGTGAACTTTAAGGTTTACTGCCAAAAAGCACCCCAAAATATGTTCAGCAACATCTTCTGAGTAAATTGATACCACCCAAGTATAGGTATGTCGGGTCATTTGGGGGCTAAAAGGCCTTATTTGGGGGGTGCGCATTTCAGTTTTCCAACTTGGAATTTTCACATTTCGTCATCATGCACCCATGTCCTATTTGGGACATTTTTGAAGCCGGCCAAAGTAATTTACCCCATGAAACCATATATTTTTAGAAAGGGCACACCCTAGGGTGCTTCAAAGAGTTGTATTTTAACACTTTCCATGCACTAGCTCTATGTCAAACTTTCAGGTAGTCACTTTTTGTGTTATTTTTTCACACACATTGTACTTTAGGCATGAATTGTCAAATCCAGTTATGGGTTACTGCCAAAAACCACCCCAAAATATGTTCAGCAACATCTTCTGAGTAAATTGATACCACCCATGTATAGGTATGTCGGGCTAATAGGCCTTATTTGGGGGGTGCGCATTTCAGTTTTCCAACTTGGAATTTTCACATTTCGTCATCATGCACCCATGTCCTATTTGGGACATTTTTGAAGCCGGCCAAAGTAATTTATCCCCATCAAACCATATATTTTTAGAAAGGGCACACCCTAGGGTGCTTCAAAGAGTTGTATTTTAACACTTTCCATGCACTAGCTCTATGTCAAACTTTCAGGTAGTCACTTTTTGGGTTATTTTTTCACACACATTGTACTTTAGGCATGAATTGTCAAATCCAGTTATGGGTTACTGCCAAAAAACACCCCAAAATATGTTCAGCAACATCTTCTGAGTAAATTGATACCACCCATGTATAGGTATGTCGGGTCATTTGGGGGCTAATAGGCCTTATTTGGGGGGTGCGCATTTCCGTTTTCCAACTTGGAATTTTCACATTTCGTCATCATGCACCCATGTCCTATTTGGGACATTTTTGAAGCCGGCCAAAGTAATTTACCCCCATCAAACATATATTTTTAGAAAGGGCACACCCTGGCTGGCTTCAAAGAGTTGTATTTTACACATTATGCACCTTCATGTCAACACTTTCAGGCTTATGTCAAACTTTCAGGTAGTTTTTGGGTTATTTTTTCACACACATTGTACTTTAGGCATGAATTGTCAAATACAGTTATGGGTTACTGCCAAAAAACACCCCAAAATATGTTCAGCAACATCTTCTGAGTAAATTGATACCACCCATGTATAGGTATGTCGGGTCATTTGGGGGCTAATAGGCCTTATTTGGGGGGTGCGCATTTCAGTTTTCCAACTTGGAATTTTCACATTTCGTCATCATGCACCCATGTCCTATTTGGGACATTTTTGAAGCCGGCCAAAGTAATTTACCCCCATCAAACCATATATTTTTAGAAAGGGCACACCCTGGGGTGCTTCAAAGAGTTGTATTTTAACACTTTCCATGCACTAGCTCTATGTCAAACTTTCAGGTAGTCACTTTTTGTGTTATTTTTTCACACACATTGTACTTTAGGCATGAATTGTCAAATACAGTTATGGGTTACTGCCAAAAAACACCCCAAAATATGTTCAGCAACATCTTCTGAGTAAATTGATACCACCCATATATAGATTTGTTCTGTTGTTTTTGGGGTGCTACGCCAATCTTTTGACATGTGCTTGTCAATTTTCTAATTTGACATACAGTATCTTCTTTGCTTATCTTCTTTTTAGGGGCCTTTTACATACCCCAGTTTTATGAACGTGCATATATTTGGTAAGCTAACACCCCAAAGTATTGTAAATGGAGTGTTTTTATGCTATGGATGCATCCGTTTGCTCCAAACAAATTGGATACTGTTTGGTGGTCATTTTTCATTTTCACACCCACATCAGTTTTGGACTGTGATTTAGGAGACACTGTTGTTTGTTACTGCATGAAAACTCTCCAGGTTGTTTTCTGCAAGGTCTCCTGAGTACACCATGCCCCCCATGCATAGGTTTGCCAGGATTTGGGAAGGTTCAAATACAATTTTTATGACTTTGTCATTGGAGTTGAAATTGAGATTATTTCTTCAGCTAGGCCTATATTTGGTTTTGGGTCTACCGCATACCCCAGTTTGAATTATTGCCAGAAAATTGTTTATATTTGTTATGTTGACACCCCAAGGTATTGCATATGGAGTGCTTTGATGCCATGGATGCAACGGTTTTAGCCCAAAACATTTGAGAAGGTGTGCGGCGGTAATTTTTCAATTTTCAGATTTTTACGCCCACATTAGATTTGGACTGTGATTTAGGAGACACTGTTGTTTGTTACTGCATGAAAACTCTCCAGGTTGTTTTCTGCAAGGTCTCCTGAGTACACCCATGCCCCCCATGCATAGGTGTGCAAAGATTTTGGCAAAATACAGCACCAATTGTAGAACATAAAAATGTACGAATAAAATGTAAAAGTCTGGTGCAGTAAAGAAAAAAAAAACTAAACTGAACTAACTAACTGGAGTGTGAGAAAAAATAGAAAGGAAAAAAAAAATCACAGATCACGCACAGTGTGATATATCTTGAAACAAAACAATACAGCAGCTTGAACAAAGGGACACTCGTATAAAAATTATCAACATACAAGTGGTACCCTTTGTTCATCAGGGGAAAAAGTAGGTCCCACACAATCTTGCCACTGGTTCCCATGTGTTCTGGGCAACCTGGAGGGTCAAGGCTACTATCCTTTCCCTCGTACACCCGGAAGGCCTGAGTATACCCACTCTCGCTGTCACAGAGCTTATACACCTTCACTCCATACCTGGAGCGTTTGGAAGGAATATACTGCTTGAATCCCTTGTATTTCATTAGGATTCATCCACGCAGATATTCCTTCCAGGTGTATAAGCCTCTGCAAACCTGGCGGCGAAGTGGATAATCAGGGGGCGGATTTTATACAGCCTGTCAAACTGGGGATGCTCTCTAGGGGGCACAGGCTGTTGTCACTGAAGTGCATGAAACGCAAAATGTTTTTCATACCTTCTACGTGACATTGATTGGGGGTAAATGGGGGTAAGAGCAGATGGGGCTACTGCTCCAGTAGGAGCGAATTGAGGCTTCTTTTATGATGCCCTCAGCATAGTAAGTGCCCAGAATTTCAGAAATTCTGGCACATCTAGCGGGGTCCATTGCTGCCTTGCCAAGTAGGAGTCTGGCTTCGCAGCACAATGCTGATGGGCATACAGATTTGATTGGGCCACGATGTGCCCAACAAATCATCCCCATAAACACCTGCAAAAACTGTGTGGCGGTAAATCCTGCAACATCAATATTGATGCCAGGATTTGCCGTGAAAGGAGGGATATCTGGCCTCTGGCGATGAGGCACTACCCACTCCTCAGCTGGAGCTGTGCGTCTCCTGCTGGCAGGTGGTGACCCAGGATCTGCATCAGAAACATCACTAGATACATCAGCCAGCGTAGATAATGTATCTAGCGACGTCTCTGGGCAGTTAGCGGGGTCGAAATGAGGGTCTGAGTCTGACGCAGATGCCTCAGATTCTGACGCCAGGATGGCATATGCCTCCTCGGCGCTGCACCCTCTCAGACATTAGATTATAAAATTTTATAATTATTATATATATATAAGCGGATTGTTGGTTCTTAGAAGAACCGTTGGGTCACAAGAAAATACAAATAAACACCTAAATCTCTCTAAATCCCTCTAAACCTGCCTCAATTCTCTAAATCTCCCTAAAATCTCTCTAAATCTGCCTCAATTTTTCTAATCTCACTAAATCTACCTAAAATCTCTAACCTGTCAAATCTGATCTCTCTCTCTCTTGCTCACCAAAACACAAGTGAGGAGAGGGAGGGAGAATCACAGAGGTCAGAGCCAATATTTACAAAATATTGACCTGACCTGACAAATTAGAAATTTTATTTTGATTTTTTCTAACTTCTGATTGGATGTTGCTAGCCTGCCTCTCTGATGAGGCAGACTAGGAACATCCCACTCAGCCCCAAGATGACCCTGCCCTTAGAACCCTAACCCTAGCCCTAACCCTAACCCTAACCCTAGCCCTAACCCTAACCCTAACCCTAGCCCTAACCCTAACCCTAACCCTAGCCCTAACCCTAACCCTAACCCTAACCCTAGCCCTAACCCTAACCCTAACCCTAACCCTAACCCTAACCGTCAGTTTATTTTATTTATTTTTATTTATTTTTATTTTACTTTTTTTACACTTTTTGAACACTTTTTTTACTCTGCTGGGTGCCTTGATCCCTCGAGGCACCCAGCAGAGCAACCTGATCACTCATGTGATCTTTTTTGTACTGAGTGCCACGATACCTCGTGGCACTCAGTACTTCCTGCCGCTACCGAATGATCGCTCGGGGGGAGCGATCACTGAGCGGACCGGCGGCAGGTAAGCATATTGCAAGGATGCCTCGATGTCGAGGCATCCCTGCAATATACACAGAGCAGCTGGAAGCGATCCGATCGCTTCCAGCGCTCTCTAGAAGTGCCGGGCACCTCTCCGGTAAAACCGGATGTTGATCGCTCCCGGGGAGCGATCACATGGTGCCCCGGCACTTCTCACCGCCATTGCACGGATGCCTGGACTCCCAGGCAGCCTGCAATGGCGTTTGAGCTGCTGGAAGCGATCCGATCGCTTCCAGCGCTCAAAAAAACGCAGGACGTACCATATACGTCAGCGGGTCTAAAAGAGACCCACTGCAATGACGTACATGGTACGTCCGAGGTCCTTAAGGGGTTAAATAAAAACGGGAATATGTTTGACATTGAATCCTATGGTTAATCCTGCCGAATTAAAGCACCGAACAGCAGGGCACTTTGGCAACTTTTCTCTGCTGTTCGGTGTCTGTGGATAGATTAACCATTGCTTCTCTATGGGGGATTTTACTGCTGCCGAATTGCTGGCAATTCGCCAAAATTTGATGAACTGCCTGCTCTCTGAATAGCCGAATGGCCTACGAAATGTCACCCTACGGGGAAGTATACTGTCCGGTGACATTTCGGGGCCAGATCGGCTTTCTCTGATTAACCCCTTATGACTCGAATGGAAGAGGTAATGAGCAAGTCACGGTTTCATGCTGTGAGCTGCAACGTCCATTGTATGTAAACATGAGGTTACATTGTATCAACGCATCGGTGACCTCCTTATGGAGCTGCTGTTAGTAAAGCGCGGGGAGGGACGGAGTTCAGCGTCTGATTAATAAGGTTACATATTAAAGCAGGCGAGAGGTAAACGCCGGCGCAGGAGCGAGCGGCTTCCTGCAATATTCATGGAAATCGGCTTCAGATTTATTAGGCGTAAACATCAAAGCCCTGTCTCGCTCTCTCCTTCTACAAAAGAGGACGGCTGCAAACGTTTCAACGTGGATAAAATCCAATTATGACTTTAAAGGCCGGGATTTGCAGCACTTTGCTCCCAGAGAGGGTTATGTAAAGATGACATCAGTAAGCCGCTTAGCGCCGCGTCTGATCTGCCGCCGACCCCCTTTTTTCTGTCTACACCGTGTACAAAAAGTCACAATATGTATCAGAGGACACAAACTCAGCCTGAGTCCCCAGGGGCATCCGTCAGCGACCTCGACCCTCCAGGGGATCCGGAACTACATTTCCCATGAGGCTCAGCCAAGCTAATGAATGACGGAGCATCATGAGAGATGTAGTTCCAAAGCATCTGTGGGGACGAGGCTGCTGACCCCTGCGTTAAGGGACAATCTAGGCAGAAATGCTGCTTTCAGACAAACCAGTATCAATTAAATATTCTGCAAATTGTCCTGCTTTGATTTTATATTTTTATTTAATTTGTTTTATAATTAATTATGCAGTGGAATAAATGTAAAATTTACATTTATTTTATTATTTTTATTTTTGTTTTATTTTAAATTTATTTTTATTTTATTATTTTATTTTTCTTTTAAATTTACATTTATTTTATTTTTTATTATTATTTTATTTTAAATTTACATTTATTTTTTATTTTTATTTAATTTGAAATTTACATCTATTCCACTGCATGACCTGACCACAAACTGTGACACAATATCACCCAGCATTGGAGGTCTGACAATCAATACCCAATCAAATGATCCCCAAAGAAAATTCCGTGGACATATGTATGATGGGAAAACACACAAAAACACAATTACACACCATCTAGTCTTTCACACCCGCACAAACAAATCCATCACACTGACACAGCGCACCATTTAGCTAATTTGCCTCACTTTAAAAATAATTAAGAAATGCTGCTTTCAGACAATCCAGTATCAATTCAATATTCTGCAAAATGTCCTGCTTTGATTTTATATTTTTTTTAAATTTATTTTATAATTAATTTTGCAGTGGAATAAATGTAAAATTTTCATTTATTTTATTATTTTATTTTATTTTAAATTTATATTTATTTCATTATTTTAAATTTACATTTATTTTATTATTTTTATTTTATTTTAAATTTACATTTATTTTATTTTTTATTTTTATTTTATTTTAAATTTATTTTTATTTTATTATTTTATTTTTCTTTTAAATTTACATTTATTTTATTTTTTATTATTATTTTACTTTAAATTTACATTTATTTTTAATTTTTATTTAATTTGAAATTTACATCTATTCCACTGCATGACCACAAACTGTGACACAATATCACCCAGCATTGGAGGTCTGACAATCAATACCCAATCAAATGATCCCCAAAGAAAATTCAGGGGACATATGTATGATGGGAAAACACACAAAAACACAATTACACACCATCTAGTCTTTCCCGTATAAACAAATCCATCACACTGACACAGCGCACCATTTAGCTAATTTGCCTCACTTTAAAAAATAATTAAGAAATGCTGCTTTCAGACAATCAAGTATCAATTCAATATTCTGCAAAATGTCCTGCTTTGATTTTATATTTTTATTTAATTTATTTTATAATTAATTTTGCAGTGGAATAAATGTAAAATTTACATTTATTTTATTATTTTATTTTATTTTAAATTTATATTTATTTCATTATTTTAAATTTACATTTATTTTATTATTTTATTTTATTTTAAATTTATATTTATTTCATTATTTTAAATTTACATTTATTTTATTATTTTTATTTTATTTTAAATTTACATTTATTTTATATTTTAAATTTACATCTATTCCACTGCATGACCTGACCACGCACTGTGACGCAATATTACCCAGCATTGGAGGTCTGACAATCAATACCCAATCAAATGATCCCCAAAGAAAATTCAGGGGACATATGATATGTATGATGGGAAGACACAAAAAACACAATTACACACCAGCCAGTCTTTCACACCAGCACACACAAGTCCATCACACTGACACAGCGCACCATTTAGCTAATTAATCCTCACTTAAAAAATAATTAATATTTAAAAGACGCTCACGAAACACACACATTTTTATCATACTGAAAGCACATAAACATGTCCCACATACCTTGAAAACCTATTTTAAAGAATTAATATACGTATATACATAAACAAATTCACCTCAATGAAGGAGATAAAGAAGGAGAATTACCTGAATAACATTATAAAAGTTATATATTAAATGGATTGCTCTCCACAAACACTCCTGTAACTCCAGGGCCGCATTTACAATAAGGCAAAGTAGGTATGTGAATCCAAAAGGTCCACCACAGGGGGCGCCGTGCTCTGAAAAACGAAAAATATATACAGTATATATAAAATTCACTAAAAAAAAAATTTAGAGGGGTTATTCAGAGAGCAGTGAACTGTCACTGACATTTCGGTGCTCTCGTTCCCCGCACTTCGGGGAATCAAATTCCCAGACCCTGCGGTGAAGGGAAAATCCGCTGACCGCATCCTAAAATCTGCCGCAAAACCACTGCAGTGAACCAGAAAACCGCCACAAAACACTGAACGCATCCGAAAAAAGCTGACCAACCACTGAAAAACTGCCGCAAAAAAACCCGAACGCGTCTGAAAAAAAACGATCATCCGCCGAACTCAGTGTTGACCAGCCGCCGGAAAAAGCCAACAAGCTGACAAACAGGGTAACCCCCCCAAAAAAAAGAGATTGAATGTTTCAAATTGAAACGCTGTTTGGAAAAAAACTACTGGACGAAAATGTCTGGAATTAACATATAAAATCCTATGAATGATAACAAAAAGGTCTGTTACAGAAAAATAAACGCTATTTAAATAAAAAAATTGTGGGGAAAATTTTGCCCAAAAAATCCCCAAAAAAGCCTAAAAAATCCCAAAAAAATAAAGAGTCTATTTGCTGAAGATTAAAAGAATAAAACAGTTTATTAGATATTCAGTGTCACGGAAGGACAAGACCTAGCTATACTAGCTCACTACCTACCTTGCCATGACGCGCGGAAGGAGAGCGTACAAGGGGATTACAGCTCCAAGCCTCTGGACTTACTTACTCTACCCGCTCAAGGGCCCCAAGTTATGCCAAACTAACCCCCTTACACCATACCCACCCTTCCGAATGTATACACTGCCACCACGAAAGTAATAGGGCACTCTCGAAACCCCACTAGCTGTATACCACCCCAATCCAGGAGCCCAACCATATACAGCTAATACATATATATATATATATATATACACACACACCAAATGCTAAATATTACAGTAGCGATACCTAAGCGATTGCATTCGCGAAGCATGAATTGATCTAGAGCAAGACAATACTGTTTTTTGAGTTTTAATGGAAAAAGATAAAATACAAACTTTACACAGTGCCAACCAATATCACGTAAAAACAAACATACAAAATATACGAAAAGCGTGCAAATACAGTTCTTGAAAAAAAAATGCACTTACGTAGAAAATCTAACTGTAGATACATCCATGGATATTTCCTTGATTTCAAATGTCCCAGAGGGTTCTTAAATGTTCACTCAACCCAGCGTTTTGGAGAAATACCCTGAGTTTTGGGTGAGCTTGCTATATAAAAAGCTGGCCCCTCACCCTCTTTCCCAACCATTTGGTTCCCAGATCAAGTTTACCATTCAGCTCCAGTTGATCAGATAAGAGGATTGTAAACCAGTGGCCGGGCTTCACAAACTCCATGCCAAACACAAGAGAAAAAGAACACCAATTCTGCGTTTAAAATCTTACACACTGCTTTGCAGAAAATGATGCCCGTTTGTGATATTGAGTAAAAACCGGAATATTTTTTACATTGAAACCTATGGGATTCATCTGAATAAACCTGCCAATGTCGAATGAAACCACCGAACATCAGGGCATTTCACTGACATGTCTCTGCTGTTCAAAGTGAATAGATTAACCATTGCTTCTCTATGGGGGATTTCACTGCTGCCGAACAGGCACCGTACTGGCTGACGGTTCGCTGCCTGCTCTCTGAATGCTCTCTGAATGGCCGAATGGCCCTGAAATCACAACGTACGTGGAAACTCACTGTTTGGTGCAATTTCGGGGCCAGTTCAGCTCTCTCTGAATAGCCCTGAAAGTTTTACACAGCAAAGCTGCTTCCTATGGACATCTTTCTCTATAAAAGTAATAAAAGTAAAAGCAGCCGTGTCGCGGCACCCCTTGCTCAGAGACTGTGGACTGGACTAAAACCTGGCTCCTCTGCTATTGCCCTCATTTAAGCTATTTGTATGTATGACGGAATGGGATGTTGTCCGCCTGCGGGTGTGCTCTATCTGCGTGCCCCGGCGCTTACCGCTGGCCCGACTACCGAGTGACGCGGCACTCGGCGTCTCGTGCGGCCTGGCGTGACCCTGGGGAAGGGTTAGCGGGCGGTGGAGGGGACCCCTGCCTAGAACCAGCCCGACCACTGAGCCATACAGTACTCAGCGTCTCGAGCAGCTGGTTCACTGACCTTGTGGGGGTGGAGTACGTCTGCGGGCGGCCGGCCGATTTCGGGGATCGGATCTCTTCCGGCGGAATATTCGGATCTGATTGCGGAGGACTTTTCGGATCTTAGATGGATGCAGCTTCGGATCTTGCGGGATCGGCAGAGTCTTCGGATCTTACCGCGGTCTCTTGCAATACCGAAGCGCGGTACACGGCCGCGCCCTTCGGATCGGATCTCGGGCTAATAGTCTGGGAACCGAACACCATACGCTGCGCCTCTGTCCTGATGCGAGATGCAGGCACAGAGCGCTCGGTTCGGTTCGGATCTAGTTGGTCACCGTACCCTGAGACCGCGGGGGATACTCAGACGATGAAGTACGGCAGAGAAATAAAGACATCAGTCGAGGCTGGATGCACTGGTAAATCTGGGTTTATTATTCACAGCTCAGGCATTTATCAACTTTACACAAATTATGAATACAATGGGAATCCCTGCCCGCCCTCACAGGACCCATTGGCCATTACAGTTCGGGGAGTCGCCGATTCGGACCGGATGGTCCGAATCGGCCATTTTACGATTCGAACCGGATGGTTCGAATCGGCCATTTTCCGATTCGAAGAATCTGATAACGGCCACGAGGCAATCGGAAAATGGCGGCGGGCAAGGCAGACAAAGGGAATACATTTCACAACACAAACGGGGACACTTTATTACACACACATAACCACATCTAAATAAACGTACTCCAAAACTCCGTGCGTGCCACCGCACCTAATTGTCCATGGCCATATCACTGTCACTGTGCACCGCCCCTGGCTGAGGGTGCTGAGCCATTCCGTGACACTCCTCCCCCTCCCCAAGGTCCGACGCACTCGGTTGGACCCCAACGGGTCGTACCGAGGTAGTCGGGGCTCCCCAATCCCCTGGTTCCCGGGCCGACTGCCGCGATAACCCATCTGCGTTACCGTTTTGCGACCCGGGCCGATATTGAATTGTAAAATTGAAGGGTTGGAGAGCCAGGCTCCACCGCAACAGGCGGCCGTTTTCCCCCGCCACCCGGTTGAGCCACACCAAGGGGTTATGGTCGGTCATCACGGTGAAGGACCGACCGTAGACATAGGGTTGGAGCTTCCGTAGGGCCCAGACCAAGGCCAGGCACTCCTTCTCCACCGCAGCATACCCCACCTCCCGGGGTAACAGCTTCCGGCTGATGAACGCCACCGGATGGTCCCCCCCGTCGTCCCCTACTTGACTTAGGACAGCTCCCAGTCCGAACATGGACGCGTCTGTGTGAACAACAAAACGTTTGTTATAGTTGGGAGCTGCTAGCAGGGGAGCTTGGGTCAGGGCGGCCTTCAGTTGCCGAAAGGCCTGTTCGCACTCCGGGGACCACAGGACTTGGCGAGGTAGGGATTTCTTTGTCAGATCAGTCAGGGGTTTGGCCAGGTCACTGTAGTGGGGTACAAATTTCCTGTAGTACCCCGCGGTACCCAGGAAGGCGAGGACCTGGGTCTTGGTCACAGGGGTGGGCCAATCTAGGATAGCCTCTATCTTAGCGGGCTCTGGCCGTTGTATCCCGCACCCCACCCGGTGGCCCAGATACTGCACTTCGGCCATCCCCACTTTGCATTTCTCCGGCTTCAGGGTCAGGTTGGCGTCCCTAATCCGGCCCAGGACTGTCCCCACATGGTCCAGGTGTTCCTCCCAGGTCTGGCTATAGATGGCTATGTCATCCAGGTATGCGCAAGCGAATCCCTGGAGGCCATCGAGGAGGCGATCGATTAACCGCTGGAGGTAGCAGGGGCGTTCTTCATCCCGAACGGCATGACTCGAAACTGGTACAAGCCGAACGGGGTGATGAAGGCCGACTTCGGGGTCGCCTCCTCGGCAAGGGGAATCTGCCAATACCCCTTGCACAGATCCACCGTGGTCAGAAAATGACCCGAGAGATCTGGTCTAGCAACTCGTCGACTCGGGGCATGGATAAGCGTCTGTAATGGTACAGTCATTTATCCGCCGATAGTCGACGCAGAACCTGGTGGTACCGTCTTTCTTGGGCACCAGGACCACGGGCGACGCCCATGGACTGGCCGACGGTTCAATGACCCCCAGCTCCAGCATCTCCCGGATCTCGGCCCGCATGGACTCGCGGACCGCTTCCGGAGCCGGTATGCAGGTTGCCGAAGGGGTCTCTGACCGGGCGTGTCCACCTGATGGATGGCCTGGTCCGTGTATCCCGGGAGAGCCGAGAAAACCCCCGGGTAGGCGAGAAGCAGCTGCCGCGCCTGCGCCTGTTTCTCGGGTCCTAACTCCTCCCCCAGCTGCACCTGATCCACCCCGGAAGGCTGCTTGGCTACCCCCGGAAGTTCCTCCAACGGAAATGGTTCCGTCTCCTCGGCAGCCGGCGCGCATATGGCGTCCACCGTCTCCGGCCGCTCATGGAAGGCCTTCAGCATATTGACGTGGAACGTCCGCTGGATTCTGGTGTCTGCGCAGCTAACAACCACATAGGTGGTATCCCCCAGCTGGGTTACCACCTTGTAGGGACCTTGCCAGGCCGCCTGCAGCTTGTTCTGCCGCTGTGGTTTCAACACCAGAACCTTCTGCCCCACGCAGAACGAGCGACTGCAAGCAGCGCGGTCGTACCACGCCTTCTGCTGAGCTTGGGCAATCTCCATGTTCTCCTGCACGAACCCCGCGAGTTCCGCCAAGCGCTCCCGGAGCTTCAAGACGTAATCCAACACAGGAGCCCCATCTTCCTCCTGTTCCCCCTCCCACTGAGCCCTAACCAGATCCAGCGGTCCTCGCACCTGGCGCCCATACAGCAGCTCAAAGGGGGAGTAACCGGTGGATTCCTGAGGAACCTCCCGGTAGGCGAACAGCAGGTGGGGAAGATACTTCTCCCAATCCCTGCTCTCGTGCACAAAGGCCCGAATGAGCTGCTTCAGGGTCCCATTAAACCGCTCGCACAGCCCATTGGTCTGAGGGTGATACGGGGCGCTGTGCAGCGCCCTAACACCACAGAGACGCCAGAGCTGTTGGGTGAGCTCCGCGGTGAACTGGGTACCCTGATCGGATAGGATTTCTCGGGGAAACCCCACCCTCGTGAACACCCGGAGGAGCGCGTCCGCTACGGTGTCCGCCTGGATGTTGGCCAAGGCCACAGCCTCGGGGTACCGGGTGGCATAATCCACTACGGTAAGGATGTACCTTTTACCGGTGGCACTGGGCCGTGGCAACGGCCCAATGATGTCGACCGCCACCCGGCTAAAGGGCTCCTGAATGATGGGCATGGGGCGCAAGGGTGCTTTCGGGTGATCCCCGGCCTTCCCAGTTTTTTGGCAAACTGGGCAGGTGCGGCAATAGTCGCGGGTGTCTTCGCTAAGGCGGGGCCAGAAAAACGCGCGCGCCAACCTGTGCCGGGTTTTCGTCTGGCTAAGTGACCTGCAAGGGGGATGTCATGGGCCAAGCGCAGAAGTTCCTGCCTAGGGCCCTGAGGCACCACCAACTGCTTCTGCGGGACCTGCTTCTTCTTGGCCCCCTCCCTCACGGTGTACCGGTAAAGCAGCCCATCCTCCCACTCTATCTTGTCCTTTCTCTGGTCGTCCAGGCCCTGACCGGCTCGGTCCCGGTAGCCCTGTAGTGTGGGTCGGTCTGGGTCTGGTGGCGAAGCGTCTCCGGGGTACTCCACGGGAAGGGAGGTCAGGTGGGAAGGGAAGGGTCGGGTCCCGTCGGGATATGGGAGGTGATGGCGGTCTGGGAAGTCGGGGCGGTTTAGGAGGTCGGGGAGGTTTGGGAGGTCGGGAAGGTTTTGGTTGAGATCTCACCTGGGTCCCGTTCGGAGTGCCCCTGTCGTGGCGCTGGCTCTGTTGCCTAGTGGTTACTGGGGTAGCTGCATCTGTGGAGTAAGCGGAGACTAGCCGCCCAGGTCGTTACCCAGGAGCACCTCGGCCGGCAGTTGCTTCAACAACCCCACCCTCACCTCCCTCTCCCCGTTCCCCCAGTCCAGGTGAACCCGGGCCGTCTCGAGCCAGAGCACCTCCCCCCGCCACCCGTACTGCAAGGTGCTTCGCAGACGGTCGCTCGGCGGAATCAAGTGAGGCCGGACCAGGGTAATGGTAGCCCCGGAGTCCCGCAGCCCCTCAGCGGGCCGCCCGTTTATCCACACCGCCTGACGGTGATGACGACGGTTGTCGTCCGCGGCGGCTTGCACGGGGTCGGCCTCATGTAGCTGCTCCCATTCCTCCGGGGCCTCCGGCCACGGAGTTTCGGCGTCGCAACAATGGACCGTCGACGATGGCCTGGCGGCCGGTCGGGTCAACTCCGGTCGGTTGGGGCAATACTGCTTGTAGTGCCCCTCTGGTTGCACCCGTAGCACCGGACATTAGCCATGTTGGTGGGCCGGCTGGTGGGCCGTGCTGCGGCGTCCGGACCGCCGGTGGTGGGGGTGGTGGAGGTGGTGGAGCGGGTAGAGCTGGGCGGACGGCAGGGATCGCTCCCCCCCGGACATCTTCCGAGTGTCCGTGTATTCGTCTGACCAGGTGGCCGCTTGTTGCACTGTCTGGGGCTTCTTGTCACGCACCCACTCCCGGATAGCGGAGGGGGTGTGCTCGAAAAACTGCTCGAGCAGCAGCAGCTGGGTAATCTCCGTTACCGTCTCCGCTTTGCTACCCGAGAGCCAGGTGCGCAAGTCCCGTTGCAAACCGATGGGCCCACTCCACGTGAGTGGCGCCATTGGGCCGGCGAGAGTTCCGGAACTTCACCCGGCTGGCTTCAGGGGTCACAGCGAACCTGCTCAGCAGCGCCTGCTTAACGTGCGAGTAACTGGTGGCCTCTTCGTCTGGCACCGTGCGATAAGCCTCGGCGGCCCGACCGGTCAGCTTACACGCCAAGATCCTCACCCAGTCGGCACGGTGCACTTCATGCACTCGGCACAGGCGCTCGAAGTCCTGGAGGTAACTCTCTATCTCCTCCTCTGCTTCCCGGAACTCCTTGAACGCCTGAAAAGGCACATTGCGCCGGTGGAACGGTCCGAAGGGGAACGGCTACTCCGTCGGCTTCGCACTTCAGCCAGCCGTAGCTCGTGCGCTCGCTCTTTCTCACGCTCCTCTTCCTGGCTGAGTTCTCGGACCAGACTCCGCATCTCAGCCTCCGATGGGGCCGGACCCATCATAGAGATCCGCTCTCGCATCTTCCGGCAAAAGTCGCTGTCTTCGGGCTCGGCGGGGACGGTTGCCGGCGCTATGTCCGCAGGCAACGCTGCGAACGCCGCCTCTTGGTCCATCCTCCTTAACTCCTCCATCATGGCCTCCCGGCTCTTGGAGCCCGGGGCGCCTCCCCGGTTCTCCAGCATGCCACGCAGGACGTCCCGTTTGTAGGCACTGTACCCGGTCATGATGAGGGTCCCCCTAGGGCCTGCAGAGAGCTGATCCCACCGCTGCCACCAGTATGACGGAATGGGATGTTGTCCGCCTGCGGGTGTGCTCTATCTGCATGCCCCGGCGCTTACCGCTGGCCCGACTACCGAGTGACGCGGCACTCTGCGTCTCGTGCGGCCTGGCGTGACCCCGGGAAGGGGTTAGCGGGCGGTGGAGGGGACCCCTGCCTAGAACCAGCCCGACCACTGAGCCATACAGTACTCAGCGTCTCGAGCAGCCGGTTCACTGACCTTGTGGGGGTGGAGTACGTCTGCGGGCGGCCGGCCGATTTCGGGGATCGGATCTCTTCCGGCGGAATATTCGGATCTGATTGCGGAGGACTTTTCGGATCTTAGATGGATGCAGCTTCGGATCTTGCGGGATCGGCAGAGTCTTCGGATCTTACCGCGGTCTCTTGCAATACCGAAGCGCGGTACACGGCCGCGCCCTTCGGATCGGATCTCGGGCTAATAGTCTGGGAACCGAACACCATACGCTGCGCCTCTGTCCTGATGCGAGATGCAGGCACAGAGCGCTCGGTTCGGTTCGGATCTAGTTGGTCACCGTACCCTGAGACCGCGGGGGATACTCAGATGACGAAGTACGACGGAGAAATAAAGACATCAGACGAGGCTGGATGCACTGGTAAATCTGGGTTTATTATTCACAACTCAGGCATTTATCAACTTTACACAAATTATCATACAATGGGAATCCCTGCCCGCCCTCACAGGACCCATTGGCCATTACAGTTCGGGGAGTCGCCGATTCGGACCGGATGGTCCGAATCGGCCATTTTACGATTCGAACCGGATGGTTCGAATCGGCCATTTTCCGATTCGAAGAATCTGATAACGGCCACGAGGCAATCGGAAAATGGCGGCGGGCAAGGCAGACAAAGGGAATACATTTCACAACACAAACGGGGACACTTTATTACATCACACATAACCACATCTAATAAAAAGTACTCCAAAACTCCGTGCGTGCCACCGCACCTAATTGTCCATGGCCATATCACTGTCACTGTGCACCGCCCCTGGCTGAGGGTGCTGAGCCATTCCGTGACAGTCTGTTTATGTTTTAATGTTTAAGGTGATGTTTTTGTGACTTTCCCCCCAGCAAACAGAATCCAAATGCCTTTCAGCCTGTCCCTTATGCTCACTGTGTTATCTGACACCAGGGGAAGCCTGGGTTTACAAACATGAGCTGGGTTTGAAACCCCAGCCAATCACAATCCAAGGAGCTAGACGGGCCAACCAATCCCATTCCACTACTGGCCAGCATTTACTTTCATAGAACCAGCTGCATAAAAATTTAAACCTCGCTGCTTTGAAAACCGTTTGATCCGGCGGGGTGCTTTTTGCAGAGTTGGGGTCCTCCTCAGGCGAGCTACCATTGTGGTGATTTTCAGGAGGGAGCTCCATTGGGAACCCATGTTGCTGAGCCTTTCTGGACCCCAGGAGCGCTGACCATGCGGCATCAGCTGGGAATAATTACTATATGGTGCCATCCGTGCCCCTGCCCCCAGATCTGGGCACTTTTTGGACTGTGACACCCTAGGGACCCGAGCTATCAAACGGTACCCCTGGATTGATAGCCGCTGCTCCCCTGGAATACCCCCCCCAAACAAGGACCTGTGCTCTGTATGACCGCAGGTACAGTTATTTATAAGGTGCCACCAAGTACTGTAGCGCTGTACAATGGGAAAGACAGGATAACCAATATACATGCAAGTTAAACACATAGAACAGTATCAGCGAAGCCCCTGCTCAAGAGCTTGCACTCTGAGAGGACCAGATGGGGAACAGGCTGAATGGCGGTGCCGTAATGTCTGGGGGGGGGGGGAATGTTAACTGTTATTATCTGATTCTGAACCAAATAAAAGCAGGTCATGTGAGAAGTCCACAGAGTCTGCTTAACCCAATCTGAAGAGCGTCGTCTGCTTTATTGGGAGAAATTAAGATCTGACATTGCTCCAGCGCTGCGTGCTGAGGGGAGAATCTGGGAAGTGGCGAAGGCGAACGGCTCGAGACGGCCGAGGGAACATATACCTGAGCGTCTCATAACAAGCTGTAAAACCCACAATGTAAAACCCACAGGGTTATTCAAAGAGATCTGAATTGGGGCCGAAAGGTAACCGAACCCTGAAATTCAGCGTACGGTTACTTTTCCTGGCCATTCGACTATTCAGAGAGCAGGCAGTTTGCCAAATGTTGGCGAATTGCCTGCACATACGGTGCCTGTTCGGTGCCTGTTTGAGGGCAGTGAAATCCCCATAGAGAAGCAATGGTTAATCTGTTCAGAGAACACAAACCAGCAGTGAAAGGTTCCCCTAATGCCCTGCCATTCGGTGGTTTCATTCGGCAAATTTATTCAGGCGAATCCCATAGGCTTCAATGCTAAAAATATTCCCGTTTTAATTCAATATCTAATAAACCGTTCATTATAAAATTCAGCAGCAAAAAGTCTCTTTATTTATAGATTTTTTAGGATCTTTTAAACATTTTTAGGGATTTTTTTGCAAACATTTTTTTTAAAATCGTTTTCTTCTTTTTTCTGTGACAGCCCTTTTTATTATCATTCATTGGATCTTATGTGTAAATTCCAGACATTTTTGCTCAGTAGTTTCTTTGCAAACAGCGTTTCACTTTTCAAACATTCAAGCAAACTGTTTTTTTATTTCTTCACCTCCTTCGTCTGCGGTGTCGGCTTTTTCCGGCGGCTGCTCTGCGCTCTGATCGGCTCCTGCTCGGGTGTCTCCGGCGTCTTCAGTGGGGTTAATCCAGATGTTTTTGTGGATTTCGGTGTGCGTTCGCCCACGTTTTGCGGTGAGTTTTCAGTGGGTTTGCGGCGACTTTTCCCTGCACTACGATGGCCCTGTGGTGATTGCTGGATACGCCGCAGGGTCGCCGAAATGGGATCGCACCGAATTGAAGAGAACGAAAAGTCACCGAACATGCAGTGACTTTTCAATTCTCTTTGAATAACCCTGCATGTGTACAGTATATATATATATATATTATTGCCTTTTTTTTTTACACAAAAAGGTGCCTTTCTCTGTAAAACCAAAAAAGTAAACTGTAGAGAAAATTTTTAAAACATAAATTAAATTAAAAAAATAGGTTAATTTATTATTTTTTATTATAAAAAAATTCTACAGAGAAGACACCTACTGTGGTTGGCACCTTTCCCTAGTAAAAGGTAAATAAAAAACCATTAAAAAAAAACCTCTGTGCAGCTCCCTATCCCATGACCAGTTTAATGGTCTAAATTATTCAGAGAGCCAGGAAGTGTAATTCCCCATTTGTCCGATTGACACGGCTTCAGGGTGCAAGTAGGTGCTGAATGACTGGGCTTATGGGCGGAGCTAAAGGTTGATTGGCATTGCTTCTGGATGGAGCTACAAGACATCATATGATTTCCAGATGGAGTTACAAGTGGATTGAAAGGAGGGAGGGGGGCTGGTTTAATATTTGCCTCTCTGGGACAGCAGGGGCTGCACTATATCCATTGTTATATGCTAGGGATGTGCGTTTCGGGTTTCGGAATTTCGGAATTTTCACGAAATTTCCCGATTCGTGTTTTCGGATGCGGCCGAATTTCCGAAAATTTTTAGATCCGAAAATGTCAGATCCGAAATGTTTTCCGAGCCGAAACGAAATATTTTCGGATTTTTCGAATGGACTTGAAATGTGTCAAACGACAACAGATGTTCCGAAAAACGAAAATTTTCCGAAAAACGAAAATTTTCTAAAACGAAAATGTTCTGAAAAACGAAAATTTTCCGAAAAAACAAAAAGTCGATACAAAAAACGAGCAAAATGACATGAAATATACGAAAAATGGCCGATATTCCGAAAAATGTGCAATTCCGAAAAACGAAAATTTCCGAAATCACGAAAAGTCGATACAAAAAACGAGCACAGTGACACGAAAATACGAAAAATGATCGAAATTCCGAAAAAAAAAAGGACCCGAAAAACGGGCCGAACCGAATCGAATCGAAACCAAAATCGGTCGAAACGAGCCGAATCGAAAAGTTTAAAAATCCGAAAAATCGAACCGAATCGAACCGAAAAAAAAAATCGGTGCACAAGCCTATTATATGCTGAGGTGGTCATGGTGCAGGATGATGCGTTTACGTGAAATATTCTACAAATCAGACATGTAATATGGACAAAGGCCGGGTGTTATATCACGCGCTGTGACGGATTTCAGGTAAATATAGTAATAGAAGACCTGAGATAGCATCACCGCGCGCTCCTTATTCTTTACCGAGGCTCGTCGTGACTGCCAGAAATAACTCACAGTATTGATGAATCGGCCACGCAAAAAAACACAGCGAGCAGAGATATGATCTCGCTCAAGATAAAGCGAAACGCGAGGCCAAAATAAATCTCTGCAGCCAATCCGCCATTCATCAATGAAATAAAATGCAGCAAGGATGGGGTTAAGGACCACGAATGAAGGGAAGCCAGACGTACGAAGGCACCCCGAACATCACAGAAACATGCGGGACCGAGGATAACGTACTCAACACTAACCCATCCCATTATCGTTATATCTGAGTACGGCAAAGTGTATAATATCTGTAACTAGAATTATTTTTCTATATATATATATAGATACACTGCATATAGAAATTCACATAAACGTTACCCAGACTTTCATCCGTTTGATGCCAATAAAAGGAGAAATATTAAGATGGGAAATAGGATCATACAACAATCAAAACAAATTAAGGAGGAGCACCTCAATGTTATATTATACTGTTAAAAAAATATAAAACAGAAGTACATATATTATAAAAAAGTACCATTTTCTATCACAGAATCCACAGCAATAAAACCCACAGTATTGTGCTGTGTCTATGAGGGTATCACAGAGCTCTACAGCAATTAAATGGATAGTCAGGGTGTGCGGGTGTCTTTTTAGGGGCTCCTCCATATATTCAGGGTGTGTGGGTGTGTTTTTAGGGGCTCCTCCATATATTCAGTGTGCGGGTGTCTTTTTAGGGGCTCCTCCATATATTCAGGTGTGTGCGGGTGTGTTTTTAGGGGCTCTCCATATATTCAGGGTGTGCGGGTGTCTTTTTAGGGGCTCCTCCATATATTCAGGGTGTGTGGGTGTGTTTTTAGGGGCTCCTCCATATATTCAGGGTGTGCGGGTGTCTTTTTAGGGGCTCCTCCATTATATCAGGGTGTGCGGGTGTTATTTTAGGGGTTCCTCCATATATTCAGGGTGTGCGGGTGTGTTTTTAGGGGCTCCTCCATATATTCAGGGTGTGCGGGTGTCTTTTTAGGGGCTCCTCCATATATTCAGGGTGTGTGGGTGTGTTTTTAGGGGCTCCTCCATATATTCAGGGTGTGTGGGTGTCTTTTTAGGGGCTCCTCCATATATTCAGGGTGTGTGGGTGTCTTTTTAGGGGCTCCTCTATATATTCAGGGTGTGCGGGTGTGTTTTTAGGGGTTCCTCCATATATTCAGGGTGTGTGGGTGTCTTTTTAGGGGATCCTCCGTATATTCAGGGTGTGCAGGTGTGTTTTTAGGGGTTCCTCCATATATTCAGGGTGTGCGGGTGTGTTTTTAGGGGTTCCTCCATATATTCAGGGTGTGCGGGTGTCTTTTTAGGGGCTCCTCCATATATTCAGGGTGTGTGGGTGTCTTTTTTAGGGTTCCTCCATATATTCAGGGTGTGTGGGTGTCTTTTAGGGGCTCCCTCATATTCAGGGTGTGTGGGTGTCTTTTTAGGGGCTCCTCCATATATTCAGGGTGTGCGGGTGTGTTTTTAGGGGTTCCTCCATATATTCAGGGTGTGTGGTGTGTCTTTTTTAGGGGTTCCTCCATATTATTCAGGGTGTCGGGGTGTGTTTTTAGGGGCTCCTCCATATATTCAGGGTGTGCGGGTGTCTTTTTAGGTGCTCCTCCATATATTCAGGGTGTGCGGTGTGTTTTTAGGGGCTCCTCCATATATTCAGGGTGTGCGGGTGTCTTTTTAGGTGCTCCTCCATATATTCAGGGTGTGTGGGTGTGGTTTTTAGGGGTTCCTCCATAAATTCAGGGTGCGCGGGTGTGTTTTTAGGGGTTCCTCCATATATTCAGGGTGTGTGGGTGTGTTTTTTAGGGGTTCCTCCATATATTCAGGGTGTGTGGGTTGTGTTTTAGGGGCTCCTCCATATATTCAGGGTGTGTGGGTGTGTTTTTAGGGGCTCCTCCATATATTCAGGGTGTGCGGGTGTGTTTTTAGGGTTCCTCCATATATTCAGGGTGTGTGGGTGTGTTTTTAGGGGTTCTTCCATATATTCAGGGTGTGCGGGTGTGTTTTTAGGGGTTCCTCCATATATTCAGGGTGTGCGGGTGTCTTTTTAGGGGTTCCTCCATATATTCAGGTGTGTGGGTGTCTTTTTAGGAGTTCCTCCATATATTCAGGGTGTGCAGGTGTGTTTTTAGGGGCTCCTCCTTATATTCAGGGTGTGTGGGTGTGGTTTTTAGGGTCTCCTCCATATATTCAGGGTGCGCGGGTGTGTTTTTAGGGGTTCCTCCATAAATTCAGGGTGCGGGGTGTGTTTTTAGGGGTCCTCCATATATTCAGGGTGTGTGGGTGTATTTTTAGGGGTTCCTCCATATATTCAGGGTGTGTGGGTGTGTTTTTAGGGTCTACTCCATATATTCAGGGTGTGCGGGTGTGTTTTTAGGGGTTCCTCCATATATTCAGGTGTGCGGGTGTGTTGTTAGGGTTCCTCCATATATTCAGGGTGTGGGTGTCTTTTTAGGGGCTCCTCTATATATTCAGGGTGTGCGGGTGTCTTTTTAGGGGTTCCTCCATATATTCAGGGTGTGTGGGTGTCTTTTTAGGAGTTCCTCCATATATTCAGGGTGTGTTTTTAGGGGCTCCCCCATATATTCAGGGTGTGTGGGTGTCTTTTTAGGGGTTCCTCCATATATTCAGGTGTGCGGGTGTCTTTTTAGGGGTTCCCCCATATATTCAGGGTGTGTGGGTGTGTTTTTAGGGTCTACTCCATATATTCAGGGTGTGCGGGTGTGTTTTTAGGGGTTCCTCCATATATTCAGGTGTGCGGGTGTGTTGTTAGGGTTCCTCCATATATTCAGGGTGTGGGTGTCTTTTTAGGGGCTCCTCTATATATTCAGGGTGTGCGGGTGTCTTTTTAGGGGTTCCTCCATATATTCAGGGTGTGTGGGGTCTTTTTAGGAGTTCCTCCATATATTCAGGGTGTGTTTTAGGGGCTCCCCCATATATTCAGGGTGTGTGGGTGTCTTTTTAGGGGTTCCTCCATATATTCAGGGTGTGCGGGTGTCTTTTTAGGGGTTCCCCCATATATTCAGGGTGTGTGGGTGTGTTTTTAGGGTCTCCTCCATATATTCAGGGTGCGCGGGTGTGTTTTTAGGGGTTCCTCCATAAATTCAGGGTGCGCGGGTGTATTTTTAGGGGTTCCTCCATATATTCAGGGTGTGTGGGTGTGTATTTAGGGTCTACTCCATATATTCAGGGTGTGCGGGTGTGTTTTTAGGGGTTCCTCCATATATTCAGGTGTGCGGGTGTGTTTTTACGGTTTCTCCATATATTCAGGGTGTGTGAGTGTCTTTTTAGGGGTTCCTCCATATATTCAGGGTGTGCGGGTGTTATTTTAGGGGCTCCTCCATATATTTAGGGTGTGCGGGTGTTATTTTAGGGGTTCCTCCATATATTCAGGGTGTGTGGGTGTCTTTTTAGGGGCTCCTCCATATATTCAGGGTGTGTGGGTGTCTTTTTAGGGGCTCCTCCATATATTCAGGGTGTGGGTGTTATTTTAGGGGTTCCTCCATATATTCAGGGTGTGTGTGGGTGTCTTTTTAGGGGCTCCTCCATATATTCAGGGTGTCTTTTTAGGGGTTCCTCATATATTCAGGGTGTGTGGGTGTCTTTTTAGGGGCTCCTCCATATATTCAGGGTATGTGTGTGTCTTTTTAGGGGCTCCTCCATATATTCAGGGTGTGTGGGTGTCTTTTTAGGGGCTCCTCCATATATTCAGGGTGTGCGGGTGTCTTTTTAGGGCTCCTCCATATATTCAGGGTGTGCGGAGTGCGGTGTGTGTGCGGGTGTCTTTTTAGGGGCTCCTCCATATATTCAGGGTGTGCGGGTGTCTTTTTAGGGGCTCCTCCATATAGTCAGGGTGTGCGGGTGTTATTTTAGGGGTTCCTCCATATATTCAGGGTGTGCGGGTGTGTTTTTAGGGGCTCCTCCATATATTCAGGGTGTGCGGGTGTCTTTTTAGGGGCTCCTCCATATATTCAGGTGTGCGGGTGGTCTTTTTAGGTGCTCCTCCATATATTCAGGGTGTGCGGGTGTGTTTTTAGGGGTTCCTCCATATATTCAGGGTGTGCGGGTGTATTTTTAGGGGCTCCTCCATATATTCAGGGTGTGCGGTGTTCTTTTTAGGGGCTCCTCCATATATTCAGGGTGTCGCGGTGTGTTTTAGGGGCTCCTCCATACATTCAGGGTGTGCGGGTGTGTTTTTAGGGGTTCCTCCTATATATTCAGGGTGTGCGGGTGTGTTTTTAGGGGCTCCTCCATATATTCAGGGTGTGTGGGTGTCTTTTTAGGGCTCCTCCATATATTCAGGGTGTGCGGGTGTCTTTTTAGGGCTCCTCCATATATTCAGGGTGTGCGGGTGTGTGCGGGTGTCTTTTTAGGGGCTCCTCCATATATTCAGGGTGTGCGGGTGTTTTTTTAGGGGCTCCTCCATATAGTCAGGGTGTGCGGGTGTTATTTTAGGGGTCCTCCATATATTCAGGGTGTGCGGGTGTGTTTTTTAGGGGCTCCTCCATATATTCAGGGTGTGCGGGTGTCTTTTTAGGGGCTCCTCCATATATTCAGGGTGTGCGGGTGTCTTTTTAGGTGCTCCTCCATATATTCAGGGTGTGCGGGTGTTTTTTTAGGGGTTCCTCCATATATTCAGGGTGTGCGGTGTATTTTTAGGGGCTCCTCCATACATTCAGGGTGTGCGGGTGTGTTTTTAGGGGTTCCTCTATATATTCAGGGTGTGCGGGTGTGTTTTTAGGGGCTCCTCCATATATTCAGGGTGTGTGGGTGTCTTTTTAGGGGTTCCTCCATATATTCAGGGTGTGCGGGTGTGTTTTTAGGGGCTCCTCCATATATTCAGGGTGTGTTTTTAGGGGTTCCTCCATATATTCAGGGTGTGTGGGTGTCTTTTTAGGGGTTCCTCCATATATTCAGGGTGTGTGGGTGTGTTTTTAGGGGTTCCTCCATATATTCAGGGTGTGTGGGTGTCTTTTTAGGGGTTCCTCCATATATTCAGGGTGTGTTTTTAGGGGTTCCTCTATATATTCAGGGTGTGTGGGTGTGTGTTTAGGGGCTCCTCCATATATTCAGGGTGTGTGGGTGTGTTTTTAGGGGTTCCTCCATATATTCAGGGTGTGTGTGGTGTCTTTTTAGGGGCTCCTCCATATATTCAGGGTGTGCGGGTGTCTTTTTAGGTGCTCCTCCATATATTCAGGGTGTGCGGGTGTGTTTTTAGGGGTTCCTCCATATATTCAGGGTGTGCGGGTGTATTTTTAGGGGCTCCTCCATACATTCAGGGTGTGCGGTGTGTTTTTTAGGGGTTCCTCTATATATTCAGGGTGTGCGGGTGTGTTTTTAGGGGCTTTTCCTCCATATATTCAGGGTGTGTGGGTGTCTTTTTAGGGGTCCTCCATATATTCAGGGTGTGCGGGTGTGTTTTTAGGGGCTCCTCCATATATTCAGGGTGTGGTTTTTAGGGGTTCCTCCATATATTCAGGGTGTGTGGGTGTCTTTTTAGGGGTTCCTCCATATATTCAGGGTGTGTGGGTGTGTTTTTAGGGGTTCCTCCATATATTCAGGGTGTGTGGGTGTTCTTTTTAGGGGTTCCTCCATATATTCAGGGTGTGTTTTTTAGGGGTTCTCTATATATTCAGGGTGTGTGTGGTGTGGTTTAGGGCTCCTCCATATATTCAGGGGTGTGTGGGTGTGTTTTTAGGGTTCCTCCATATATTCAGGGTGTGTGGGTGTCTTTTTAGGGGTTCCTCCATATATTCAGGGTGTGTGGGGTGTCTCTTTTAGGGGTTCCTCCATATATTCAGGGTGTGTGGGTGTGTTTTTTTCGGGTTCCTCCATATATTCAGGGTGTGTGGGTGTCTTTTTAGGGTCTCCTCCATATATTCAGGGTGTGTGGGTGTGTTTTTTAGGGGTTCCTCATATATTCAGGGTGTGTTTTTAGGGGTTCCTCCATATATTCAGGGTGTGCGGGTGTCATTTTAGGGGCTCCTCCATATATTCAGGGTGTGTGGGTGTCTTTTTAGGGGTTCCTCTATATATTCAGGGTGTGTGGGTGTGTTTTTAGGGGCTCCTCCATATATTCAGGGTGTGCGGGTGTGTTTTTAGGGTTCCTCCATATATTCAGGGTGTGCGGGTGTTTTTTAGGGGTTCCTCCATATATTCAGGGTGTGCGGGTGTGTTTTTAGGGGTTCCTCCATATATTCAGGGTGTGTGGGTGTCTTTTTAGGGGCTCCTACATATATTCAGGGTGTGTGGGTGTGTTTTTAGGGGCTCCTCCATATTCAGGGTGTCGCGGGTGTGTTTTTAGGGGCTCCTCCATATATTCAGGGTGTGTGGTGTCTTTTTAGGGGCTCCTACATATATTCAGGGTGTGTGGGTGTGTTTTTTAGGGGCTCCTCCATATATTCAGGGTGTGCGCGGGTGTGTTTTTAGGGGCTCCTCCATATATTCAGGGTGTGTGGTGTGTTTTTTAGGGGCTCCTCCATATATTCAGGGTGTGCGGGTGTGTTTTTAGGAGCTCCTCCATATATTCAGGGTGTGTGGGTGTGTTTTTTAGGGGTTCCTCCATATATTCAGGGTGTGTGGGTGTCTTTTTAGGAGCTCCTCCATATATTCAGGGTGTGTGGGTGTGTTTTTTAGGGGTTCCTCCATATATTCAGGGTGTGTGGGGTGTTTTTAGGGGCTCCTCCATATATTCAGGGTGTGCGGGTGTGTTTTTAGGGTCCTCCATATATTCAGGGGGTGCGCGGGTGTTTTTTAGGGGCTCCTCCATATATTCAGGGTGTGTGGGTGTGTTTTTAGGGGTTCCTCCATATATTCAGGGTGTGTGGGTGTGTTTTTAGGGGCTCCTCCATATATTCAGGGTGTGCGGGTGTGTTTTTAGGGGTTCCTCCATATATTCAGGGTGTGCGGGTGTGTTTTTAGGGGTTCCTCCATATATTCAGGGTGTGTGGTGTGTTTTTAGGGGCTCCTCCATATATTCAGGGTGTGCGGGTTTGTTTTTTAGGGGTTCCTCCATATATTCAGGGTGTGTGGGTGTGTTTTTAGGGGCTCCTCCATATATTCAGGGTGTGTGGGTGTGTTTTAGGGGCTCCTCCATATATTCAGGGTGTGTGGGTGTCTTTTTAGGAGCTCCTCCATATATTCAGGGTGTGCGGGTGTGTTTTTAGGGGTTCCTCCATATATTCAGGGTGTGCGGGTGTGTTTTTAGGAGCTCCTTCATATATTCAGGGTGTGTGGGTGTGTTTTTAGGGGCTCCTCCATATATTCAGGGTGTGCGGGTGTGTTTTTAGGGGCTCCCCATATATTCAGGGTGTGCGGGTGTCTTTTTAGGGGCTCTTCTTTTTATTTAGGGTGTGCGGGCGTCATTTTAGGTTCGGGGATTTCTAGAATATTTCCAAAGTTTGTTTGTAATTTCTTGCTTTAATTCCCCTTTCCTTGGTGTGATGCGCCGCAGACTCTGTTGGCGCTTTAAAACTGATGATAATAATCAAAAGAAAATCATATTTTTATTTATTTATTCGTTTTCAAAGAAATCAGTAAAAACCATAGGCTGCGCTGGAGGGAAGTGATGGCCTGAAGCGCACTGATATATTCCATTGTGTTCGGATATTTCCTGTCCTTTGAAAACGTTTTAAACTTCAAATAAACGGAGCCTGTTTTACGTTCATTTAATCGGCGTCCTCTGACACTCCCTCCGTGGCCGCGGGATTCCTTAAAACGACAAAAAAATCCCTTCCTGTCTGTCCTCTGAGTCGATATCCCTTCCTAAAATAAAATGAATTTGATTTGTTTCCCCCCCCCCCCGAAGACAAAAATCCACCGAACGCATCCGAAAAACCACTGAAAAGACCAGAAAAAAACGCTGCAAAAATGCCGAACGCACCCGAAGATCTGCCGCAAAACCCCTGAATGCATTTGGGGAAAAAACGCCGATCCGCCAAATAAAGAGCACCGACCAGCCGCCGGAAAAAGCCGACGAACGAGGAAAAAAGAAACAAAATAAAAAACCTGCAACTTTAAGGCTAGGGTCAGACTGAGGCAGTGCGAACGCGCGTTCTGGCGCACTTAATCACGGCCGCACTAGCAGCAAATGACGGGCAATGACGGCCAATATACGAAGTACGGTCGCACAAAAGTCCAGCTGCGCAACGCAAGTGGAAAACGAACGCATTTTGTCGAGAACGTAAAACCTCTAGTACGGTTGTACAGAGTGCGCTGCGTCCGCATAGCGGCGTGTGTGCGTGATTGGGAGACGTCAGACACTGCTAATGTCCGGCCAACATAACGTCCAGATGCACAAAGTGTTTTATTGATGATCCGTACAAAATCACGGACGCAAATGCGCATAGTATGACCGCTATCGCGTACTCCGTGAAAAAATGCGTCCATTCGTTCGAACGCACTTTTTCACAGACAACGCGAAAATGCGTTCGTCTGACCCTAGCCTTAAACGCTGTTTGCAAAAATACTACTGCACGAAAATGCCTGTAAATAATATATAGTATCCTATGAATGATAATAAAAAGGTCTGTTGAAGTAAGGAAAAAAACGCTATTAAAGAGAAAAAATATATATATTTCACTGAGAAATCCAAAAAATAAAATAAATAAAGAGACTTTTTGCTGCAAATTAAAAGAATAAACGGTTTATTAGATATTGAATTAAAACGGGAATATTTTTAACATTGAAACATATGGGATTCTCCTGAATAAACCTGCCGAATGAAACCACTGAACAGCAGGGCAATTCACTGACATTTCTCTGCTGTTCGGTGTCTGTGAACAGATTAATCATTGCTTCTCTATGGGGGATTTCACTGCCGCCGAACAGGTACCGTACGTGCAGGCAATTCGCCAATAATTGGTGAATTGTCAGCATTTTGAAAACACACCCGCACACCCTGAATATATGGAGGAGCCCCTAAAAACACACCCACACACCCTGAATATATGGAGGAGCCCCTAAAAACACACCCACACACCCTGAATATATGGAGGAGCCCCTAAAAACACACCCGCACACCCTGAATATATGGAGGAGCCCCTAAAAACACACCCACACACCCTGAATATATGGAGGAGCCCCTAAAAACACACCCACACACCCTGAATATATGGAGGAACCCCTAAAAACACACCCGCCCACCCTGAATATATGGAGGAACCCCTAAAAACACACCCCACCCTGAATATATGGAGGAGCCCCTAAAAACACACCCACACACCCTGAATATATGGAGGAACCCCTAAAAACACACCCGCACACCCTGAATATATGGAGGAGCCCCTAAAAACACACCCATACCCCATGAATATATGGAGGAACCCCTAAAAACACACCCGCACACCCTGAATATATGGAGGAACCCCTAAAAACACACCCGCACACCCTGAATATATGGAGGAGCCCCTAAAAAGACACCCGCACACCCTGAATATATGGAGGTGCCCCTAAAAAGACACCCACACACCCTGAATATATGGAGGAACCCCTAAAAACACCTGCACACCCTGAATATATGGAGGAACCCCTAAAAAGACACCCGCACACCCTGAATATATGGAGGAGCCCCTAAAAAGACACCCGCACACCCTGAATATATGGAGGAACCCCTAAAAAGACACCCGCACACCCTGAATATATGGAGGAACCCCTAAAAATACACCCGCACACCCTGAATATATGGAGGAACCCCTAAAAACACACCTACACACCCTGAATATATGGAGGAACCCCTAAAAACACACCCGCACACCCTGAATATATGGAGGAACCCCTAAAAACACACCCGCACACCCTGAATATATGGAGGAACCCCTAAAAACACACCTGCACACCCTGAATATATGGAGGAGCCACTAAAAACACACCCACACACCCTGAATATATGGAGGAGCCCCTAAAAACACCCCCGCACACCCTGAATATATGGAGGAACCCCAAAAAAGTGCGAGTGCAATGGAGGAAGTAAAGAATGTAAGCTCTCGAGCAGGGTCCTCTCTCAGACTGTTTTGTGTGTATGTAACGTGTATGCATATTTATTTTGTGACTCCCATTGTACAGCGCTACGGAACTTTTTGGCGCTGTAAATACCTGTAACTGTAAAGATTTGTACCCAAACCAGGGACTGTGCCGTCTGATTCGGGTCACTTGGGAGGTGTAGTATCATTATTTGAATCACCATTGTTGTGGATTCTGGGTAGAACGTTTTGCTCCTGTGAAGGTGATCTGAGGGATCTGTTTGAATAGACACAGAGATTTTGTCGTCGTCCTGCTCGGCCGCGCTGATACTCGGCGGCGCTCAGGGACAGAAAATAGCCCCCGGCTGCATGAAGGGGGAGAGGAAGCACATAATGCGATTATTTCATGCTAATTGTACACAATAGACTTTTCACCCGTATACAATGTCACAGTGTCTGCCAGGAGCTACCGGTACTTACCGGTGAATTAATCACCACACAGCGCCCGCGGCACAGCGTGTCACAACAAGGGGAGAATAAATGCAGAACAATGGGCCCTTTATCCGTCCCGTTTCTAGGTGACTTTATTCTCCTTGGAGTCTCACGGAATGAAGATACACAGGGTTATTCAGAGAGAGGTGAAACTCAGGAGAATCACTAGAGAAGTGAAAATTCTAGATGAAAATAGCCGAACCAGAAAAATTCGCCCATTTATCTCACTTTCCAAATCGGCTATTTGGTCTAGATTGTTCATTCTCCTGGTTTTCACCTCTCTCTGAATGACCCTGACAGTAAACAGAAACCTGTGAGGCCGGGCGATCGTTTCGTATACAGCTCAAGTTTGGAAAAGATTCTTATCTGCTCCCATGGCCCTGGGAAGAACCCAGAGGGCAACAGCATTCAGGGCGGCACAGCCTCTGGCACACTGGGCCTGGGAGCATTGTGATCTCCGGAGAGTGGGGCCCAATCCAGACCTGGAGACAAATCCAGACTAAAAACCAAAAATACCCCACATCTAGAGAGTGGTGGGGTCATCCAAGTGGATTTTAAGAGCCGACTCATACAGTCATGGCCGAAATTGTTGGCACCCCAGAACTTTTTCCAGAAAATCAAGTAACACATGTTTCGCTATACACATGTGTAGCGCTGTTTAAAAACTCTGTTGATGTATTGCTCGGGTTTGGCCACCAGAGGGAGACAAGCGCAATGTAGAGTATACTGGACACAACGGGACTACGTTTTCCATCATGCTTTGCGGCAGGGACAGGAAGTGGGTGGGAGAGAGCGAAGGACATCCACAGCCTCGTGCCAGTGTGAGCCAAGCGACGAAAGGTGGAAGACGCACGTGAGACTGCCAGAGATTAAGACCAGGCCGGAGAGCAGGAGCTGCCTTGTGGGTGCTGAGAATCAGAGACAGTGCTGGCGGAGATCTATCCACACATCGTTGAGAGGTTTTGCGCAGACACAACGTTCCAGTTTGGACCCCGAGTAAGGAGACTGCGATGATCCACTGGGAGTGCAGGCGGTAGGCCGTAGTTCTCGTTACCGAAATCGGACAAGCGGGAGAAGCGGATCCGGTGGCACAGAGTTCCAGTATAACCAAGCGGAGAGAGATCCTTGATCGGACAGTGGAACAGGTTGTCTAGCGGATGGGTGAGAGGCCTTCCAGGCCACAGTCAAAGTTGAAACAAAGCTCGCTGCAGTATTGTTTAAATCTACAGGGCCCCAACTTGACTAGTCGAAGATTTGCTCATTCCATTCACTGGCCAGTTGAATACAGTACCCGGGTACCTGAGATCATACACACACACCTTTTTGAGACATTACTTTCACGGGACTTACACTCCAGAATCAAAGGGGTTAAACTTTCCTTTTGCCGCGGTGTGTTTTTCCCGCATTACGAAGTCCTGTCGTTCATATACCGTGTTTACATTATATATGACACTTTATTCGGATCAGTAAAGTATATAATCTATAAAATCCACAACAGTGCTGGTGTATATTTATTCCCTAGTGCGGTGAGACTAACCCGAGGTTAAATTCAGCGGCTCCTCCGGGAGTGAGCGCTACAGATGTTTATTCCCTTTGTGTGTATTGGAACAAAACAAAAAAAGGGAGGAAAAAAAGCAAATTGGACATAATGTCAAACAAAACTCCAAAAATGGGCTGGACAAAATTCTTGGCACCCTTTCAAAATTGTGGATAAATAAGATTGTTTCAATCATGTGATGCTCCTGTAAACTCACCTAGGGCAAGTAACAGGTGTGGTCTATATAAAAATCACACCTGAAAGCAGACAAAAAGGAGAGAAGTTCGCTTAGTCTTTGCATTGTGTGTCTGTGTGTGCCACACTAAGCATGGACAACAGAAAGAGGAGAAGAAAACTGTCCGAGGACTTGAGAACCAAAATTGTGGAAAAATATCAACAATCTCAAAGTTACAAGTCCATCTCCAGAGATCTAGATTTGCCTTTGTCCACAGTGCGCAACATTATCAAGAAGTTTGCAGAATTTTAAAATGAACGGTTTATTAGATATTTAATTAAAACGGGATTATTTTTAACATTGAAGCCTATGGGATTCTCCTGAATAAACCTGCCGAATTAAATGAATTAAATTAATGACAGGGCATTTTGGGAACCTTTCACTGCTGGTTTGTGCTCTCTGAATAACCGAAGCAGTGCTTTTTTATGGGGATTTCACTGCCCTCGAACAGGCACCGAACAGGCACCGAACAGGCACCGTATGTGCAGGCAATTCACCAGGATTTGGCGAATTGCCTGCTCTCTAGATAGCCGAATGGCCAGGAAAGGTAACAGAACGCTGATTTTCAGCATTCGGTTACCTTTCTCAAGCAATTCGGATCTCTTTGAATAACCCTTTTAGTCTTTGCATTGTGTGTCTGTGTGTGCCACACTAAGCATGGACAACAGAAAGAGGAGAAGAGAAATGTCTGAGGACTTTAGAACCAAAATTGTGGAAAAATATCTACAATCTCAAGGCTACAAGTCCATCTCCAGAGATCTAGATTTTCCTTTGTCCACAGTGCGCAACATTATCAAGAAGTTTGCAACCCATGGCACTGTAGCTAATCTCTCTGTGGGTGGACGGAAGAGAAAAATTGATGAATGGTTGCAACGCAGGATAGTCCGGATGGTGGATAAGCAGCCCCAAACAAGTTCCAAAGAAATTCAAGCTGTCCTGCAGGCTCAGGGAGCATCAGTGTCAGCGTGAACTATCCGTCGACATTTAAATGAAATGAAACGCTATGGCAGGAGACCAAGGAGGACCCCACTGCTGACAGACATAAAAAAGCAAGACTACAGTTTGCCAAAATGTACTTGAGTAAGCCAAAATCCTTCTGGGAAAACGTCTTGTGGACAGATGAGACCAAGATAGAGCTTTTTGGTAAAGCACATCATTCTACTGTTTACCGAAAACGGAATGAGGCCTACAAAGAAAAGCACACAGTACCTACAGTGAAATATGGTGGAGGCTCAATGATGTTTTGGGCTTGTTTTGCTGCCTCTGGCACCGGGTGCCTTGAATGTGTGCAAGGCATCATGAAATCTGAGGATTACCAAAGGATTTTGGGTCGCACTGTAGAGCCCAGTGTCAGGAAGCTGGGTTTGCATCCGAGATCTTGGGTCTTCCAGCAGGACGATGACCCCAAACATACGTCAAAAAGAACCCAGAAAGGGATGGCAACAAAGCGCTGGAGAGTTCTGAAGTGGCCAGCAATGAGTCCAGATCTAAATCCCATTGAACACCTGTGGAGAGATCTTAAAATTGCTGGGGGGCGTGGTCGACCACGGAGGGGTGAAGACGTGCCCTAGTAGAGCTCCACTCAGTGTCTCTGATATCGGGATAATTTGGGAGATATCTGCTGCAATTTTTGCTTTTTTGTGATCCCTGCGTGTCAGACCATCGGGTGAGTGTATTCCGGAGCCCGTGGAGTCCCCCCCCCTCCGGACCTGTGAGACTTTTGCTGACAGGGTTGTTACTTAACCTGTATAGTTGGCGGCCATCTTGCGGCCTACCCTCGGTGCCTAATGACTCTTTGGATTCCTGCTCCTTTGGGCCCGCTCGCGGTGCGGTGTTTGGCGCGGCGTGTGGAGGTGGAGGACCCACATCGCTCGGCCGGACTGGATGCCCGCCGGGTGGAGGAAGCGGGAGAACGTGGAGGCAGACGACGGGGCGGCTCCCCTCCCCCTGCTGGGGAAGCGGGGGCCTTCTTGTCAGGCCTGGATGCGTGTCTGGCACTTCTCTCCGGAGACTAGGAGAGGCCACTATCAAAGGGAGACTGGCGGCGCATGATGGACTTGCTGCGGGCCCATCGGGGAGCGGTGGCTCCGTGCAGCGGAGGAGCCAGTGACGCCTCCCCTCTTGGGGTGCTGGATAGCAAGCAGGTTGTCGATGCGGTGGTGGATGTCTTAGAAGTGGAGCAGGTCTCGGACCCATCCTCAGAGGTATCCCCAGATCCGCCGGCTGGAAGTGCGCTGGACGGAGGCAAGATCTGGGCCTGCTCGGAGGCAGACACGGTGGATGCCGTCGCTCCCCCCGGGTCGACCGTGATGCTGACATGTGCTGAGCCCTCGAGAATGGACGCCAAGGAGAAGCTGAGTTCCCCCTGGTGTGGCAGCGATACTGGGGAGGCTGAGGAGACGACCTGGCTGCGAACCACACGATCTGACCCTGACGAGGATGGTCGCTACAGAGATCCACTTTGCCTCTCTCATGTCCTGCTGGGAGCCTTGGTACCCGCACAGTTTCGAGTCACGGGCTGAGGCTACTTCGCCCTGTCTGCTGTGATGTTTCCCCCGCACACGGAGACTTTCCATTCTGATGAGACCCCCTGTATGGGGATGTACACCCCCCCCCCTTCCTCAAGCTGAGATTGTTTGATTTTTGGTTTCCACCCCAAGCTGAGATTTTTACTTTAGAAAAATTTTGTTTGTCCTTTTACAAGCTGAGTTTTACCGCTGACATTTCTTTTTGATTCTGATATTTGGCCCTGCGAGTTCTCCCCTCTCCTTCCCGTTCTTTGACTCAGAGACGCTTCGACCACCATTTTATTTTATTTTTTCCCCGCTGTCATTCCCCGGGTGGAGATACATTTGAGACTTTGTCACGAGGACTTATGTTTCACACTGCTGTCACCTTGCTCCTTCATGGGCCTCTGCCATGCCAGCGATGGTGTTTCTTTCTTTCCCCCCCACCTTTTTTTTTTGGCACGTCGGGATGTCCAGAGGCGCGCCACTATGGCACCTACCATGGCTCTGGTTGCCATACTTGGCCCTTGGGCACCTGGGCCTCGTGACAATACCCTGCAGCGTTCAGCGAGCTGATCAGCGCTCTTCAGCAGTGTTCGGCGAGCTGATCGATGCTCCACAGTGTTCGGCGAGCTGATCGGTGCTAGGGATGTGCGTTTCGATTCGGACAGATTCGTTTTTTTCACGAAACGGGCCGATTCGGTGCTTCGGATTTGGCCGATGTTCCGAATAGGATCGGCACCGAAATACACAGTATCCGAAATAATTTCCGATACGAAATGAAATAATTTCGTTATTTCATATGGACATGAAATTTGTAAAATCACAAGTCATTTTCGTTCCATTCGTGATTTCGGATATCGTATTTTTCGGTTCCATCGCTTATTCCGTAACTTCGTATTGTTTCGAGTCCGTTTCGGTTCCGTAATGTCAGTCACTTTTTTTCCCTTGTTCCAGTGTATTCTTTCGTTTCTACATCAATAATATATTATTTTAAATATTTAATTAGCTTTTCCCTAAATCCCCAGTCTAACAGTACAAGATATTGATAATATACTACCAATAAAAAAAAATTAAAAAGTCTCCTTACTTATTTATATTTTTTTTAAAAAAAATTTGCATTTTTCGGGAATTTTTTTTAAAAAATGGCATATTGCTGCAGATGAAACTAAAAAATTTTTAGGAGATATTTAAAAAAAAGGGAAAAACGCAAATAATTTTTTACATTGTAAAGTATGGAGGAATAAAGCCTAGTTTTGTTTAAAATTAGTTAGAAACCCTAAAGATTAACCCTAAAATTCACGAAAAATGCCCAAAAAATCATAAAAAATTTATTTTAAAAAAATGGCACATTGCTGCAGATGAAACAAAAAATGGTTTAAGAGATATTTAATAAAAAGCTAAAAAAGCAAATAATTTTTTTAAATTGAAAAAACTATGCTGCATTAATTATACTGCAGAGAAGATAAGTGCTGCCCAGCAGTGTGCAGATTCATATGCTGCATTAATTACTTATTTTTTTTCCGTTTTAAATCATTTAATTTGTTCTGGGTTTTTTTTTTTTCGTTTCAGATAATTTTGTTCAGCTTTTTTTCCGTTTTAAAACATTTGGTTCTGTTTTTTATTTTTAAAGTCAGACCATTTAGGTCAGTATTTTTGCATTTTTTAAATGGTTTTGTTCATTTTTTTCCTTTCATACCATTTTAATATATGATTGAATAAAGTTGTGCAATGCATATTCATAAGAAAAAAAGGATCTTTCATAAAAAAAACTATAGAATCGGCAGAATTACCGTAATCGACCGAAATACCATTAGTCTAAGTCAAAACGAATAGACACTTTGAAACAAAGAAATACTTTATGTCTATTGGCGTTCCGGGAGCGTAGAAATATATTAGTATACTGTAACCATATAACTTTTGCACAAATCTCTCTTTCTTACAGGGGTAATACATCCACAAGAGTGTGCAACAAATTAACGTGCATGGCAATTGAGAAGGATATTCCTTGGATATCTACAGCCTTGGTAAAGCACAGTCTGGCCCAAGATGCATAAAATATAAAATTTATTGTATTTAAAAACAAACACATATAAAATAAAATGCGGGTCTTCTGGGTCAAATCCTCCCATTAAACTTTTAAGGGATACGCATTTCGCCAAACGCTATGATGGCTTCCTCAGTCCCAAAATATAAATGTCATTGTCTTCAGCGGTGTTCCGCAGTGTTCGGCGAGCTGATCGGCGCTCTTCAGCGGTGTTCCACAGTGGTCGGCGGGCTGATCGTTGCGCTTCAGCGTTGTTCCGCAATGTTTGACGAGCTGATCGGCACTCACAGTGCCACCTAAAGAAAACACAAAATGTAATTATCGGGTTGACGGAGTGCATCATGTAAATTTGCCTAATTGAAGAGCGGCCACTGAGTAAGGAATGTTTAGAAAAGGCTGCAGGGGGTGTGTGGTGTTCTCCAGGCTGAGATGAGAGCTGGCAGCTGAATGAGATAAGCCATGGAGCTTAAAAGACTTATATTCTACCCCCTGATGATGTCCTTTGAATACATCCCACACAATTCAATGATGTGAGTCGGTGACTGACCCATTCACTCCATTCTATGACCAAAGCTGCACAGTGAGAAGCAAGTGATGGAAACAACACACAATATCACACAATGGATGCACCCAGTGACACATATAGAGGAAAATATCACACAATGGATGCGCCCAGTGACATGTATAGAGGAAAATATCACAAATGGATGCACCCAGTGACACATATAGAGGAAAATATCACACAATGGATGCACCCAGTGACACGTATAGAGGAAAATATCACATATGGATGCACCCAGTGACACGTATAGAGGAAAATATCACATATGGATGCACCCAGTGACACGTATAGAGGAAAATATCACACAATGGATGCACCCTGTGACACACAGAGGGAAATATCACACAATGGATGCGCCCTGTGACACATATAGAGGAAAATATCACACAATGGATGCGCCCTGTGACACATGTAGAGGAAAATATCACACAATGGATGCACCCAGTGACACATATAGAGGAAAATATCACACAGTGGATGCACCCACTGACACATATAGAGGAAAATATCACACAATGGATGCACCCAGTGACACATATAGAGGAAAATATCACACAATGGATGCACCCAGTGACACATATAGAGGAAAATATCACACAATGGATGCGCCCAGTGACACATATAGAGGAAAATATCACACAATGGATGCACCCAGTGACACATATAGAGGAAAATATCACAATGGATGCACCCAGTGACACATGTAGAGGAAAATATCACACGATGGATGCGCCCAGTGACACATGTAGAGGAAAATATCACACAATGGATGCACCCAGTGACACATATAGAGGAAAATATCACACAATGGATGCATCCAGTGACACATATAGAGGAAAATATCACAATGGATGCACCCAGTGACACATATAGAGGAAAATATCACACAATGGATGCACCCAGTGACACATATAGAGGAAAATATCACAATGGATGCACCCAGTGACACATGTAGAGGAAAATATCACACGATGGATGCACCCAGTGACACATATAGAGGAAAATATCACACAATGGATGCACCCAGTGACACATATAGAGGAAAATATCACACAATGGATGCACCCAGTGACACATGTAGAGGAAAATATCACACAATGGATGCGCCCAGTGACACATATAGAGGAAAATATCACACAATGGATGCACCCAGTGACACATATAGAGGAAAATATCACAATGGATGCACCCAGTGACACATGTAGAGGAAAATATCACACGATGGATGCGCCCAGTGACACATGTAGAGGAAAATATCACACAATGGATGCGACCAGTGACACATATAGAGGAAAATATCACACAATGGATGCGCCCAGTGACACATATAGAGGAAAATATCACACAATGGATTGTAATGCCCCGAGACGCCAGCGCCGCAGGAAACCTAAAAGCAAGCCAGTTTCCTGTAAGGAGACTGGTAATTCCTCTACAACCAGGCTGATCCAGCAACCAGGTGCTGGCTAATGCACCCTTATTCCCCTCTACAAAAAGGAACCACTCCCAAGGTCCAATGCTTCTGCATTACCTTGGTAAACACCAAGCTGACAGGGAGCTACCGCCTGTTCCTGCCTAAGAACATTAATCTATTTTGTTTCCTCCAGCATTTCTTGCCCGCTGTGCCAACATTCCACAGATTCCTCGGAGCCTGCTGCCCTGCACCTCGCAGAATCTTCAGCCGCTGCCGAATCCTCAACCGCTGCCCTGCACCTCGCAGAACCTCATTCCGTTGCCTCTGTTCCTGCATTCCTCGGAGCCTGCTGCCCTGCACCTCGCAGAATCTTCAGCCACTGCCGAATCCTCAACCGCTGCCCTGCACCTCGCAGAACCCTCATTCCGTTGCTCTCTGTTCCTGCATTCCTCGGAGCCTGCTGCCCTGCACCTCGCAGAATCTTCAGCCGCTGCCGAATCCTCAACCGCTGCCCTGCACCTCGCAGAACCCTCATTCCGTTGCCCTCTGTTCCTGCATTCCTCGGAGCCTACTGCCCTGCACCTCGCAGAATCTTCAGTCCGCTGCCGAATCCTCAACCGCTGCCCTGCACCTCGCAGAACCCTCATTCCGTTGCCCTCTGTTCCTGCATTCCTCGGAGCCTACTGCCCTGCACCTCGCAGAATCTTCAGTCCGCTGCCGAATCCTCAACCGCTGCCCTGCACCTCGCAGAACCCTCATTCCGTTGCCCTCTGTTCCTGCATTCCTCGGAGCCTGCTGCCCTGCACCTCGCAGAATCTTCAGCCGCTGCCGAATCCTCAACCGCTGCCCTGCACCTCGCAGAACCCTCATTCCGTTGCCCTCTGTTCCTGCATTCCTCGGAGCCTGCTGCCCTGCACCTCGCAGAATCTTCAGCCCGCTGCCGTATCCTCGACCTGCTGCCCTGCACCTCGTAGAATCCTCTTCCCGTTGTCCTCTGTACCTGCATTCCTCGGAGTCTGCTGCCCTGCATCTCGCAGAACACTCAGCCCGTTACCTTGCATTCCAGGAACACCTACAGACCCAAGACCCTTTGCCTACCAAGACTCTTCTGCCTTTTGTTTTCTATTTTTCTCTAACGATCTCCTTAGCCTTCATTCTCATATTGTCTCCTTTCTATAGTTTAGAGTAGCTTAGTACTATCCTTCTGTTTACTCTTTTCTCATCTTGCTTTCAGTTAATTACACATATATATATTCAGTGTCTTCCCTTCCTCCTCTTATCCAGCTCCTTCATATATATATTTGTTTATTGCCTTTATGTTACTCCAAATAAACCCTCTCTTGTATATGTTTATCTGAATCTTTGTTTCCCTTATTGCATATTGGGCTCAATCCTACCACCCCAGAACCAGCACCTGACATGGATGCACCCAGTGACTCATATAGAAGAACATATCACACAATGGATGCACCCAGTGACACATATAGAGGAAAATATCACACAATGGATGCACCCTGTGACACACAGAGGGAAATATCACACAATGGATGCGCCTGTGACATATATAGAGGAAAATATCACACAATGGATGCGCCCTGTGACATATATAGAGGAAAATATCACACAATGGATGCGCCCTGTGACACATATAGAGGAAAATATCACACAATGGATGCACCCTGTGACACACAGAGGGAAATATCACACAATGGATGCGCCCTGTGACACATATAGAGGGAAATATCACACAATGGATGCGCCCTGTGACATATATAGAGGAAAATATCACACAATGGATGCGCCCTGTGACACATATAGAGGAAAATATCACACAATGGATGCACCCTGTGACACACAGAGGGAAATATCACACAATGGATGCGCCCTGTGACACATATAGAGGGAAATATCACACAATGGATGCGCCCTGTGACATATATAGAGGAAATATCACACAATGGATGCGCCCTGTGACACATATAGAGGGAAATATCACACAATGGATTCACCCAGTGACATATATAGAGGAAAATATCACACAATGGATGCGCCCTGTGACATATATAGAGGAAAATATCACACAATGGATGCGCCCTGTGACACATATAGAGGAAAATATCACACAATGGATGCACCCAGTGACTCATATAGAAGAACATATCACACAATGGATGCACCCAGTGACACATATAGAGGAAAATATCACACAATGGATGTGTGAATATTTTCTTAACTAAACATACAAGAGAAAAACAAATCACGTGTAAGATATCAGCAACATCAAATAAACAAAATAAGGACATGGCATTTGTTTTGGAGTAGTGGCCCTTTAAATCGATGCATACTTATAATGAATTCACTATTTAAGGATCGCCACCATAGGTCTCCAGACTTTTCACCGTTCTTTTCACTGCACGTTGGTATTTCAAGTTAACTCTGATGTTATTTTCCCCGTAGTTTCTATCCGGGTCCATGGAGACATATTCCCTGTTTATTCAATTTACAGAAAAATAATGGTGCTGCCGCTGTTTATCATTATTAGCTGTTTGCAGCGTGTTCCCCTGCCGGTGTTGGATGCGCTTTCCTTTGCAACGCACTTAGAGGGATGCTCTGCGCGGTGTGCATGCTCCGTCTTATGTGATTGGCCACGCTGCTGTGAACTCCCTGCTGCCTCTCCCACCTCTGAAGGGGCTCAGAGGGCCGATTCAGCCTTCCGGATGCAGAGGATAAGCTCCACCCACACCCTCAATTCCAGTTTGCTGGATTTGAAGTAATTCCTGTACCAGCCTTGTGCAATGGGATCAAAGGATTCCTGCATGACTGCGGATTAGCAGGCAGCCCCCCCCCCTCAGTCACATGACATGAGCAGGAAGCTGTCATATCCCTCAGAGATCAGAGGGAGCGCAGCGCTGGATTCAGGGGAGTTTTTAAAGGAAACTATAGGGTTAAAATGGAGGGAGGAAAGGGGGGTTAATGTTTAGCCCCTTCATTTCCTAACCCCTCCTGTTTTAACCCTATAGAATACTATATTGTTGTGACATGTGAATACATGGCCCAGGGTTGCCAGGTCGGCCATGTTTACCTGGATACATATAGTTTATTCATGCTGATGGGCAGGGCATGAAGAATGCCACCCCGTAGCATGTAGAATCCATACACTGCAGGTGAGGAATACCAGCTGACTCTAATTTCCTTCCTGTAGCATGAGTTATACATGTTGCAGGGCAGCACTTTTCCCTGTGCTCCCCCTCTGCATGAAACAGTAATATGTGTCCAGGAAAACATGTTCTGTGTGTGGTGACCCGACCCAGAGGCCACACAGGAGAGTGGGCCAGGCGCCGCCTCTCCATTTTAGCCGGCAATCAACGAGTTAATAAATATAAACCGGAAGTCTACTTCCCCCCTCAGCAGAGGGCAGGGTCAATGCCAGAGGAAGTCACGTGACAACACTGGCTTCACCTTGGAGACGGCGCTGTCTAGGCTCGTCGTGACGTCAGTCGCTGCTCTAAACACCGGAGAGCGCGCACAAAGTGACCTTTCTCTTTCCTCTCATGAGGCCCGGGCGGACGCCCTCCCAGACAGATCCTCCCATTCGTTTCACGGTGAGGGTTAGTTCCCGCGTCCCAAGGTTCGCTCCTCTCGCCCCGCAGGCGCTTTGTTGTGCGCCGTCTCCAGCTTTAACGCGGCGACTCTCGTGCTTAGCGCTCGGTGGATAAAGGTGACCTAGCTGTCACGTGATGCGCCGCCGTGCTGTCCCGGCCTGTGATTGGCTGAGCGGGCAGTCAGAGGACTCTCTGGGAGCTGCGGGAGGGAGTCTGGCCGAGGCGCCTCTGGAAGAACCGGGGTAAAGGGAACCGAGCGGGAGGCAGGCCCGAGAGCAGCCCGGTACCGGGTGAGAACGGCGTGACGTCACGCGAGAGACGTGAGTGGGAAGAGACATGCCACAGGGGAGGAGGGGGGGAAGAGACATGCACAGGGAGGAGGGGGGGGAGAGACATGCACAGGGGGAGGAGGGGGGGAAGAGACATGCACAGGGGGGAGAGGGGGGGAGAGACATGGGGAGGAGGAGGGGGGAGAGACATGGGGAGGAGAGGGGAGAGACATGGGGAGGAGGGGGGGGGGAGAGACATGGGGAGGAGGAGGGGGGAGAGACATGGGGGGAGGAGGGGGGGAGAGACATGGGGAGGAGGAGGGGGGGAGAGACATGGGGAGGAGGAGGGGGGGAGAGACATGGGGAGGAGGAGAGGGGGGGAGAGACATGGGGAGGAGGAGGGGGGGGAGAGACATGGGGAGGAGGGGGGGAGAGACATGGGGAGGAGGAGGGGGAGAGACATGGGGAGGAGGAGGGGGGAGAGACATGGGGAGGAGGAGGGGGAGAGACATGGGGAGGAGGAGGGGGGAGAGACATGGGGAGGAGGAGGGGGAGAGACATGGGGAGGAGGAGGGGGGGAGAGAGACATGGGAGGAGGGGGGAGAGAGACATGGGGAGGAGGGGGGGGAGAGAGACATGGGGAGGAGGGGGAGAGAGACATGGGGAGGAGGGGGGAGAGAGACATGGGGAGGAGGGGGGAGAGAGACATGGGGAGGAGGGGGAGAGAGACATGGGAGGAGGAGGGGGGGGAGAGAGACATGGGGAGGAGAGGGGGAGAAGAGACATGGGGGGGAGAGAGACATGGGGAGGAGAGGGGGGGAGAGAGACATGGGAGGAGGGGGGGAGAGAGACATGGGAGGAGGGGGGGAGAGAGACATGGGGAGGAGGGGGGGAGAGAGACATGGGGAGGAGGGGGGGAGAGAGACATGGGAGGAGGGGGAGAGAGACATGGGGAGGAGGGGGGGAGAGAGAGACATGGGGAGGAGGGGGGGGAGAGACATGGGGAGGAGGGGGAGAGAGACATGGGAGGAGGGGGGGGAGAGACATGGGGAGGAGGAGGGGGGGAGAGACATGGGGAGGAGGAGGGGGGAGAGACATGGGAGGAGGAGGGGGGGGAGAGACATGGGGAGGAGGAGGGGGGAGAGACATGGGAGGAGGAGGGGGGAGAGACATGGGGAGGAGGAGGGGGGGAGAGACATGGGGAGGAGGAGGGGGGGGAGAGACATGGGAGGAGGAGGGGGGGAGAGACATGGGGAGGAGGGGGGGAGAGACATGGGGAGGAGGGGGGAGAGAGACATGGGGAGGAGGGGGGAGAGAGACATGGGGAGGAGGGGGAGAGAGACATGGGGAGGAGAGACATGGGGAGGAGGGGAGAGAGACATGGGGGAGAAGACATGGGAGGAGGGGGGGGGAGACATGGGGGGAGAGACATGGGGAGGAGGGGGGAGAGACATGGGGAAGGGGGGGGAGACATGGGGAGGAGGGGAGAGAGACATGGGAGGAGGGGGGGATAGAGACATGGGAGGAGGGGGGAGAAAGACATGGGGAGGAGGAGGGGGGGAGAGAGACATGGGGAGGAGGAGGGGGGAGAGAGACATGGGGAGGAGGGGGGGGAGAGAGACATGGGAGGAGGGGGGAGAGAGACGAGGAGGGGGGGGAGAGAGACATGCACGGGGGGAGGAGGGGAGAGACATGCACGGGGGGGGAGGGGAGAGACATGCACGGGGGGAGGAGGGGAGAGACATGCACGGGGGGAGGAGGGAGAGACATGCACAGGGGGGGGAGGGGAGAGACATGCACAGGGGGGAGGGGGGAGAGAGACATGCACAGGGGGAGGAGGGGAGAGAGACATGCACAGGGGGGGAGGGAGAGAGACATGCACAGGGGGGAGGAGGGAGAGAGACATGCACAGGGGGGAGGAGGGAGAGAGACATGCACGGGGGGGAGGAGGGAGAGACATGCACGGAGGGGAGAGACATGCACGGGGGGAGGAGGGGAGAGACATGCACAGGGGGGAGGGGAGAGACATGCACAGGGGGGAGGAGGGGGAGAGAGACATGCACAGGGGGAGGAGGGGGAGAGAGACATGCACAGGGGGGAGAGGGGGAAGAGACATGCACGAGGGAGAGACATGCACAGGGGGGAGGAGGGGAGAGAGACATGCACAGGGGGGAGGAGGGGGAGAGAGACATGCACAGGGGGAGGGGGGAGACATGGGGAGGGGGGAGACATGCACAGGGGGAGGGGGCAGACATGCACAGGGGGGAGGGGGCAGACATGCACAGGGGAGGAGAGGGGAGAGACATGCACAGGGAGGAGGAGGGGGAGAGACATGCACAGGGAGGAGGAGGGGAGAGACATGCACAGGGAGGAGGAGGGGGAGAGACATGCACAGGGGGAGGAGGAGGGGGAGAGACATGCACAGGGGGGAGGGGAGGGGAGAGACATGCACAGGGGAGGAGGAGGGGGAGAGACATGCACAGGGGGAGGAGGAGGGGGAGAGACATGCACAGGGGGGAGGAGGGGGAGAGAACATGCACAGGGGGGAGAGGAGGGGGAGAGACATGCACAGGGGGGAGGAGGGGAGAGACATGCACAGGGGGAGGAGGAGGGGGAGAGACATGCACAGGGGGAGGAGGAGGGGGAGAGACATGCACAGGGGGGAGGAGGAGGGGGAGAGACATGCACAGGGGGAGGAGGAGGAGAGACATGCACAGGGGAGGAGGAGGGGGAGAGACATGCACAGGGGAGGAGGAGGGGGAGAGACATGCACAGGGGGGAGGAGGAGGGGAGAGACATGCACAGGGGGGAGGAGGGGGAGAGACATGCACAGGGGGGAGAGGAGGGGGAGAGACATGCACAGGGGGGAGGAGGAGGGGGAGAGACATGCACAGGGGAGGAGGAGGGGGGGAGAGACATGCACAGGGGGAGGAGGAGGGGAGAGACATGCACAGGGGGAGGAGGAGGGGAGAGACATGCACAGGGGGGAGGAGGAGGGGAGAGACATGCACAGGGGGAGAGACATGCACAGGGGGGAGAGACATGCACAGGGGGGGGAGGAGGGGGGAGAGACATGCACAGGGGGGGAGGAGGAGGGGAGAGACATGCACGGGGGGGAGGAGGAGGGGGAGAGACATGCACAGGGGGGGGAGGAGGAGGGGGAGAGACATGCACAGGGGGGGGAGGAGGAGGGGGAGAGACATGCACAGGGGGGAGAGAGGGGGAGAGACATGCACAGGGGGAGGAGGAGGGGGGAGATACATGCACAAGTTAATGTCCCCACAGTCTAAGTGAAATCTTTTTATTAAAACCTTTCGTGAGCACACAGAGAAGAACCTCCCCCTGCGCCAGTTCGGCGAGTTCTCGCATTAAATCCCTCGGTCAGGGTTGTAACCTCATTCTTTGCGCTGTTATCAATCACTTTATTCCGTTGTATTACGGGCGCCCTTGGCATCACTTCGACGCGCGGACGCTCCGGTGTCGCCGCTGACCTTAAGCTCCGTGTTGTTTTATAGTAATGGCTGCTCAGGTTTTTGTAGATGTTGCTGGACGTGCCGCGTCGTCTCGTTATACCGGCATTCCTTCCTGTTCATATGATTTGTGTGTTTCTCGTGCCCCCCCCCCCCCCCCCGGTGTGACCCGAGTTGTGTGTTTTCCAGTCGGCCTCGCGCGTTGTGTTTTATTATGTCGCTGCGTTGTTTCCATTCGCGGCTGGTATAAATGTATATATTCCTGCGTTAGGTCCCTTGTGTCCCGGCGCCTGTCTCCTCACGCTCTGCCGGACCTCCGAGGTCTGCGTTCGCTTTATTTACCCCTGCGCCTGGTTGTGTTTGCGCGGCGCGGGAGGCTTTGTTTTTGTTTCGTGCCAAACACTGCGTTTTCCTGGCGCTGTCAGAGCGAGAAGCCGGTGACCTTCAGGCAGAAAGTGACGTGTGCGTTTCACTTCCCAAACTTACAGCTAAGCCGGCTCCTTGAATCGGTGAAAGTGGTGTCTGCCGGCAGACGGGCGGGCGCTCCATTATACCCCGCATGTTCCGTTATGTCCTGCACCGTCTTCATTTGCCGCGTTAAAGAAAATGCTCTGTAACCCCTGCAGTGCCGGCAGTATCGCCTGCAGGGAAGTGGAGGTTGGCAGACCCCGTACCTGTGACGTTCCGTCGCTTCCTCTCGATTCTGACATTCGGGGTGTAGTGGGGGGGGGGAGCCCCAAACGGTGTCTGGTGCCGGAGCGCGCGGTGACGGCCTTCCTCATGTATTGTTTTTCATTTTGCCAGAAGTGTCGGTGATTCATGGTGGTCTCCCGGTGGAGACGCGTCGTATCTCTGCGCCGTTGGCTGAATTTGTGGGTTTTCTCGTTATTTTGGAGGCTTCGAGTAATCTCTTCGTTCACAGAATCCGACCCGTCTGGAAACGCCGAGGAAACCGAACAGAAGTCTTCCTCCACGTGTTGCCGCGGTGACTTGCGTTTGAGCCGGTTCGCGTTTGCATGTCTCTTCTCGCCAATAAGGCCGGGGTCAGACGAGCGCACTAGGTGCGCCTGTACTCGCGCGCCTCCCGGCGTCAGTCACAGTGTCGCACGCTTTGACGGGGCCGGCCACACACTGTAGCGCACACTGAGTGCTGCAGCTGCCCTGAAAGCCTCTGCGTCGAAGCGCTAGACACGCGTTCCATGCGACTGCAAAGCGCAATCCTCCTCCATAGGAGGCACGGAGTGCACCCAGCAAGGCGGCCAGACGGGCGTCGAGTGGAAGGAAAGTGCTCTCTCACCGCGTTCCGCCTGCTCTGGAAAACGCTGGTTTGACCCCGGCCTAGACGTCCTTCGTGTGGTTTCTGATCTGCATGTCGGCCGGCGTCGCTGCACACGCGCGGGTCTACTCCGGCGTCGCTGCACACGCGCGGGTCTACTCCGGCGTCGCTGCACACGCGCGGGTCTACTCCGGCGTCGCTGCACACGCGCGGGTCTACTCCGGCGTCGCTGCACACGCGCGGGTCTAATCACAAAGCACTGGAATTGAACGCCGTTTCAGTGATTCAATTTTGCCGAAAAATTCGGTGCGTTCACTATTCGCTGGCGCTCTATGGGGGGAGGGGATTACTTTGCTGAATGTTCACCGTTTTTCACTGAAAATGTAGTCCCCGAAGCCCTTACTGGACGTCAGATGAGCGCCGAAATTGCCTCGGTGAATTCCACCGAAACTATGAATTTTTATTTTTATTTTTTTTTAAAGTCTGATATTCGAATAGGAATATTCAGAGACGAAATGTCGCCGAGCAGTGAGTTTCCCTGTACGGTGACATTTCAGGGCGAGAGAGCAGGCAGTTTGTAAATTTTGGCGCATTGCTAGTGAAATACGGTGCTTGTTCGGCGGCAGTGAAATCCCCCATAGAGAAGCAATGGTTAATCTATTCACATTGAACAGCAGAGAAATGTCAGTGAAATGCCCTGCTGTTCTGTGGTTTCATTCGGCAGGTTTATTATGGCGAATCCCATAGGTTTCAATGTTAAATATATTCCCGTTTTTATCCAATATCTAATAAACCGTTTATTATTTTAATCTGCAGCAAAAAGACTTGATTTTATTTCCTTAGTATTTTTTAGACTTTTGGTCGGGGGGGGTCATTTTTTTTTATATCACTCATCAGATTTTATCTGTAAATTCCAGTCGTTTTCATTCGGTTGTTTTTTTGTGCAAACACAAAATTTCTGAAAGTCTCAAATCCTTTTTTTTTTTTCCTTTTTTTTCACCCTGTTCATTGAATTGTTGGCTTTTTTTCTGGCAGCTGATCGGCGCGGTGTTCGGCAGGTCGTTGGCTTTTTCTGGCAGCTGGTCGGCGCGGTGTTCGGCAGATCGTTGGCTTTTTCTGGCAGCTGGTCGGCGCGGTGTTCGGCAGGTCGTTGGCTTTTTCTGGCAGCTGGTCGGCGCGGTGTTCGGCAGGTCGTTGGCTTTTTCTGGCAGCTGGTCGGCGTGGTGTTCGGCAGGTCGTTTGGCTTTTTCTGGCAGCTGGTCGGCGCGGTGTTCGGCAGGTCGTTGGCTTTTTCTGGCAGCTGGTCGGCGCGGTGTTCGGCAGGTCGTTGGCTTTTTCTGGCAGCTGGTCGGCGCGGTGTTCGGCAGGTCGTTGGCTTTTTCTGGCAGCTGGTCGGCGCGGTGTTCGGCAGGTCGTTGGCTTTTTCTGGCAGCTGGTCGGCGCGGTGTTCGGCAGGTCGTTGGCTTTTTCTGGCAGCTGGTCGGCGCGGTGTTCGGCAGGTCGTTGGCTTTTTTCTGGCAGCTGGTCGGCGCGGTGTTCGGCAGGTCGTTGGCTTTTTCTGGCAGCTGGTCGGCGCGGTGTTCGGCAGGTCGTTGGCTTTTTCTGGCAGCTGGTCGGCGCGGTGTTCGGCAGGTCGTTGGCTTTTTCTGGCAGCTGGTCGGCGCGGTGTTCGGCAGGTCGTTGGCTTTTTCTGGCAGCTGGTCGGCGCGGTGTTCGGCAGGTCGTTGGCTTTTTCTGGCAGCTGATCGGCGCGGTGTTCGGCAGGTCGTTTTTTCTGGCAGCTGGTCGGCGCGGTGTTCGGCAGGTCGTTGGCTTTTTTTGCCGTGCTTGGCGGGTTTTCTGCAGCGTTTTCGAAGTAATCCGATATTTTCAGATCATATCAATGTATTTTTTGCTTCCCCCCCCCCCCTTCTCCCCTTTTTCAGATGTGTTCGGCAGCTTGTTCCCTGCATTTCGGGGACCCTGCGGTGAATGCAGAATTTGATTCCCCGGAGTGCAGGGGACGAGAGAGCGCAGAGAGAGTGCTCGATGAGTAAAAATGTGTCTAGTAACAGATGTTTTTATTATTTAAAGTCTTTAGAAACAATAAATATTTACCATTTATTGCACTGAAACCTATGGGATTCGCCTGGTTAATCCTCCCTGGCGATTAATCCAGCCCCCTGGCGGCTTTCCAGAGTTTGGCTTGGGGTTAAATTTCACTGCTGAAAGCAGTATCCGCGAGCCACACTCGGGCTGATACATACCTGTCCCTGCTGTCACCTCCAGGCGATCGCTGCGTCCTGCGTTCCCTCACTGTCCCCTGCTGTCACCTCCATGCGATCGCCGCGTCCTGCGTTCCCTCACCGTCCCCTGCTGTCACCTCCAGGCGATCGCTGCATCCTGCGTTCCCTCACCGTCCCCTGCTGTCACCTCCATGCGATCGCCGCGTCCTGCGTTCCCTCACCGTCCCCTGCTTTCACCTCCGTGCGATCGCCGCGTCCTGCGTTCCCTCACCGTCCCCTGCTGTCACCTCCAGGCGATCGCCGCGTCCTGCGTTCCCTCACCGTCCCTTGCTGTCACCTCCAGGCGATCGCCGCGTCCTGCGTTCCCTCACCGTCCCCTGCTGTCACCTCCGTGCGATCGCTGCGTCCTGCGTTCCCTCACCGTCCCCTGCTGTCACCTCCGTGCGATCGCCGCGTCCTGCGTTCCCTTCTCGCGAGAAAAGCACCAGGACATTGTATCCAGCCAGAGTGTGGCTCGGGGTTACCGCTTTCAGCAGTGAAATTTTAAATTCCAGAGTTTAGTGAATAAGCCCCTTTTAGTCTGCACGTTAAACCAGGACTGGACAAATTTGTCTAAAAAGCGGAGCCAGGAGGTGCACTTGGTGGCCAACTCCACGTTTTCAGAAGCCCGGCAGCGTCTCCCGCGTGGAATATCGCCGACATGTCACGGCTTTAGGATCCGGTGGCTTCTAGGCTCGGGGTTAATCATACCCTGAAATAAACTCGTTTTTTTTATGGGTTACACGTGTATTTTTGTGACCGTGCGGGATTACGTGACGCCGTGCGGCCCACCAGCTGCAGGGCAAGGGACGCGGAAAGGTTCTGCCCACACGGGGTTAAACGTCCCGCCTGGAGCTGAGCGTTTACAGCGAGCGCTGGGAAAAGATCGCGGAGATCCAGTGAACTTATGGAAAATTCCGCTCTCTTGGACAAGTTCCAGCTGGCGGCCGCTCACCCAGAATAGCATTTGTTGGGGTTTAAGCGGAGCTGCCGAGCCGTGACCCCCCCCTCCCCCCCGCGCGCCCGTCTGGTGTACGGATACGCCGCGTTTAATGCTTTCTGTTTCTGTTCGACGCGTTTAAAGGTTTTGTTTTGTTTGCGTATAAACCTTCTAGACGTTCCTAGCTTTCACTCGAGGTGGATCTGAATCTTCTCAACGTCTGCCCGTGACGCACCTCCTGCCCCCCACCAAAGCAGGGATCTGGTCACACCATATGGACCTGTCGTGGTAAGTACCTCGGTATTGATGGGTCCTACAGCCTCATGTGATGGCAGGAGGTCCTTCAATCAGCCGTCTCTTAATAGTACCTGAGTGTGGCAGGTTGGGGTTCTTGACGCACACCTGTCACTTTTGCCTACAGGCTGGTGCCAGCCTTGGCACGGGAATCTGAGGTTCCGTCGGAGCTGCTGATGTTGGCCTGTCCGGTGGGATTACTGGAGCCGGTCACTCAGACATTGAGTGCTCAGCTTGCAGCGTTATCACGTCGCGCGATCCATGCTCTGGGGGGTGTCGCGCGTTCCATGCTCTGGGGGGTGTCGCGCGTTCCATGCTCTGGGGGGGTGTCGCGCGTTCCATGCTCTGGGGGGTGTCGCGCGTTCCATGCTCTGGGGGGTGTCGCGCGTTCCATGCTCTGGGGGGTGTCGCGCGTTCCATGCTCTGGGGGGTGTCGCGCGTTCCATGCTCTGGGGGGCGTCGCGCGTTCCATGCTCTGGGGGGGTGTCGCGCGCTCCATGCTCTGGGGGGTGTCGCGCGTTCCATGCTCTGGGGGGTGTCGCGCGTTCCATGCTCTGGGGGGGGCGTCGCGCGCTCCATGCTCTGGGGGGCGTCGCGCGCTCCATGCTCTGGGGGGGTGTCGCGCGCGCCATGCTCTGGGGGGTGTCGCGCGCGCCATGCTCTGGGGGGGGTGTCGCGCGCGCCATGCTCTGGGGGGGGCGTCGCGCGCGCCATGCTCTGGGGGGGGCGTCGCGCGCGCGCCATGCTCTGGGGGGCGTCGCGCGCTCCATGCTCGGGGGGGCGTCGCGCGCTCCATGCTCTGGGGGGGGCGTCGCGCGCTCCATGCTCTGGGGGGGGCGTCGCGCGCCATGCTCTGGGGGGGGCGTCGCGCGCGCTCCATGCTCTGGGGGGGGCGTCGCGCGCTCCATGCTCTGGGGGGGGCGTCGCGCGCTCCATGCTCTGGGGGGGGCGTCGCGCGCTCCATGCTCTGGGGGGGGCGTTGCGCGCTCCATGCTCTGGGGGGGGGCGTCGCGCGCTCCATGCTCTGGGGGCGTCGCGCGCTCCATGCTCTGGGGGGGGCGTCGCGCGCTCCATGCTCTGGGGGGGGGCGTCGCGCGCTCCATGCTCTGGGGGGGGGCGTCGCGCGCTCCATGCTCTGGGGGGGGCGTCGCGCGTCCATGCTCTGGGGGGGCGGCGTCGCGCGCTCCATGCTCTGGGGGGGGCGTCGCGCTCCATGCTCTGGGGGGGGTCGCGCGCTCCATGCTCTGGGGGGCGTCGCGCGCTCCATGCTCTGGGGGGGGCGTCGCGCGCTCCCGGCTGATGTAGACCTGTCATAAGACGACTTGACCAGATAATAGGTAGATATACCTTTTCTCGGCGCGTGCTCCTCACGTTCTGAATCTCTCCAGTGGACACAGATTTTGATGGACATCTCGGAGAAGTTGTCAGGTTTTCTGCCCGGGTGTTTTCCACCCACTTTAACGCCAGCACTAGGTGGCAGAGCGCTCATTGTGTTTTCTCGTCCTTACGGTTCAGCTGGAGCGCGTGCCTCGGTGAACCGGTCCAACAAGCCCCGATCAGCTCAGGTGACATGATTTCCTTCTCTTCGTTTTGCCGTAGGGGACGGGGGATGAGCCGTTATAAATGACTTCTCGTATGTTGGCCTGTACATTGAATAAAATGGAGGAAACCCCCCCCCCCCCCCCGGTGGTGCGCGTGCAAGGCTCCATGGCTTTCTTCCTCCATGGGGAGTGCCGGCTCTTCATGCTTTGTTTTCCCGAAAACCTGGTGATCGGTTTGAGATGGTTTATTCACCGACCAATTTCATGTCAATTCATCTTCACCAAATAGAGACGAATTGACAACGAAATATGGTGCGAATCTGCGGCACCGAAACTGTAACATAGACTATAGTGTCGTCTAGCGTTTTATGAAAATAATGGAGTAGTTGGGCAATCATTCCCCCCCCCCGATTAATCGATTCATTTGGATAAAAAAAAAAAATATTTGGTCGCTTAAAGATACTCTATATAAAATGTTTCGTGTGTGTGTGTGTGTGTCTCAAACCTTTTGCACATGGGATACGTGCGCACCTTACCTGAACAGACACTGCTGGGTGCACTCGGATAGATGTGGTGATGTCAGCACACAAAGCGGAAGGGATGGCAGCTCTGGTCCGGAGGGGGGGTGGGGTGGGGACACAGGACTCCAGTTCAAAGTAAGGATAAAACACCAGTGGTACATCTCCTCCTCCTCAGAGCGGCAGCACCTCCGGGTCCCTGCGATGGTTTCTATATAGTTTACAGCAATGGCAGAACAAACCGGTTTTGTTTGAACTTACCCTACAACTAAATTACACGGAGTAAAGCAGCAGCAGCGGCGCGTCTTCTCCGATCAGCTCTGACGCAGCCTCTGAGGTTATTACCATTTCACTCGGACTCTAACCCGTGTGCGCTGTGTGCACAGATTAATCCAAAACTATTCTTATTGATTAATCGGCACCTGATTGATACATTGTTTCAGCCCTATTGAAATTCCGGCAAATCTCCCGATCGTTGGTTTTTCGACGGGTTTAAACGGGGCAATCCCACGGGATTCGATGTAATAAACAGAATCTTTCACTTTATTATTTATTTAAAAGATCGTTTAGTCTTAGTTTTTGCAGAAATCACATGTTTTGTGTATAATTAATATAATTTATAGACGACAATATTTTGAAATGGACTTTTTTGCGTTTTCGGGTTTCGCCAACTTCCAATAACTGCTTTGGCGACTTCAATCTCGGCAAAACACAGGGACCGTTCACTAAACGGTGAAATGGGATCACCGAAATGTGGTGCCGCACAAAGCGCCGATGCGAGGTGTAGTTTCATTGCTTTGTGAATTGACCCTTTGATGTCCAGCGCTTTGTGACACAATGCTGAGATGTTGGGAGCCAGGCTTGCTTAGGGGCCGCTCGGAGCTGATTGGCAGGCAGCCAGGGGTCACTCGTTGGCGGCCCGGCCGGTGCTACATTGTGGGCAGACACAGCAGATCCTTTGACTCCCTCTGGTTACTGCCGGTAATGGAGTATTGGTCTGGCGCAGTAACCGGAGTGAGGTGGACTCGGCAACACTTCAACCGCAAGAAGAGTAATCGCTGACACACGCGGGAAGGCGCCGTTGACTTCATGTCCATCGCTGCAGCTCGTAGGTCTCCGTACTGCGTTAATGATCTGTGCTGGGTACCATGTAATGACGCGCAGGCGCAGGGGGTGGAGCCATGAAAAAAAGCAACCTGTAGCTTATAAAGCTACAGGATATTATCCACCTGGGCGGCCAATGGGATGTGGCTCTTGTGGTCACATGATTTTGCCACGGAACATAATCCAAGTCTGTCTGACTTTCCGTCCTGCCTCTGACCAGGCCCGAGGAAATCCTAGGATCGAGATTTCTAATCCCCCCGCGGTATCCTGTGTTACAAGCAGGACGGCGGCGTTATGGATACAGAGCATCACGGTGTCCCGTGTGGGCCGCGTTGTGGATGCAGAAGGCCACAGTGTCTGTGCGCGACGCGGTCACGTTATGGATGCAGAGCGACGCGGTGTCTGTGCAGGTCACGGGAGGGTTGCAGTGTGTGTCGCGGCGTGCTGCCAGGCAGGAAGTCTCGGCTCTGCAGGTAGCCCGTCCGGTCTCTGTGTGGCTCAGCAGGTCCTTCCTGGTGGGAAGTGGCCGCTGCGACGCTCGGCATGTTTTATTGTATCTCTGGCTCTTTAAGGAAGGCGTATTGAGAGGATGTTTCAGTGCTTTGGCATAGAGAGGGTTAATCATTGTTGCTGTTAAGCAGACATGAGTGGTAGCCCTGGCAGCGCTGCCCATCTCAGCTCTGGTCACGCCGCGTGCTCACCAAGCCAGAAACCAGAGCTGTGCGTCCAAATGTGATTGTGTTAACCCTTTCCCTCCACACCGTGTATTCAATGGGTAGATTTCACAATGACAATATAAAGACCGAGTTGGCCCCGTTAGCTGGCCGAGTTGGCCCCGTTAGCTGGCCGAGTTGGCCCCGTTAGCTGGCCGAGTTGGCCCCGTTAGCTGGCCGAGTTGGCCCCGTTAGCTGGCCGAGTTGGCCCCGTTAGCTTCGGCCCCGTTAGCTGGCCGAGTTGGCCCCGTTAGCTGGCCGAGTTGGCCCCGTTAGCTATACCCAATTTTTACATGTTTTTACTTTTTAACCCCTTCACAACTGAGCCATTTCACCTCTGCGCGCTGAGCTCATTTTGACCGTTTTAACACCTGCTTCAGTCCTATTTTATTATACATACCTCTCCCCCCCCCCCCCCCCTACAATCTTTTTCCTTTTTAACCTTTACACCAAACAGTCATGTTTGGTATCATTGGGAAGGCCTTGATCAGGCCTTTCCAGTGATGCCAAACCTGGTTCTCTAGGGGCTGACCCGGAGACACTTCTGGGTTTGAATTGCAATCCGGCACCTTTTAGGGTTTAAAGAGAGGCATCACCGAAAAGGGCAGACTCTGCCCTCTGCAGTCCCCGGGGGCGGGGGGCGCACCTGATAATGACATCACCGTGCATGGCTGGGGCCTATAAAACTGCAGGACAGGCTTCAAGGACAGGGAGGGGGATAAAGGACCATGATGTACATAATACGTCCTTTGTTCTTTAAGGGGTCAAAAAAGATATTCAATTTATTGCATTGAATGCGCAGCCCCCATTCTCTGGAACGCTCTCCCTCGTACTGTCAGACTTTCCCCTAACTTCTCTTCCTTCAAACGCTCCCTTAAAACGTTCCTATTTAGGGAAGCCTACCCCCCAACTCACTGACACAACCATCAATCACTCTCACCTTACAGTCCTCTCCTCCTGTTTCCAACCCCAACCCTCCCAGATTGTGAGTTCCTACGGGAATAGGGCCCTCATCTCCTCCTGTACTGTTTGTCAAATGTTGTTCAATGTATTGTAACCCTGTCTATACTGTGCTTATTGTACAGCGCTGCGGAATATGCTGGTGCTTTATAAATAAAGAATAATAATAATATCCTATGGGATTTCCCTGGTTAAACCTGACATTGAAAATCAGGGCGTTTTGGTGCAGTTCGGCATTCTGTGAATAGAAGACACGATGGTCTGCGGTGCTGCCGTATTTTGCTGTCAATTTGGCGAATTGCCGGTTTTAGCGAATTCTCAGACGTCACATCCGGTGACATTCACCGTCCGGTGTAATTCAGTGGTTAGTGTTTAACCCCCTATAGTGTGTCTGGGTACGCGCGCACGTTACGAGCCGGCGAAAATGTTCCCTGGTTTTTCTTTTGATCGTTTTCCATTCAAAGAGAGGAACGAGGAAACGCGTGACTCGTGTTGTGTAAACATTGTGCGGGGACATTGTGTTGGAGTTCGTGTGTGTGTGTTCTGGCACACACCGTACCTTTTACTTCCCAGGCGTGACACAAGGTCACTGCTTAATCCGCGTTCAGTGGATGGGGTCAGAATTTTGGTTAGGAATGGGGGGGGGGGGTCGTGGTGTCGCCAGCTTGGCCGCTCCGGGGACGCCTGTGACGCTCTGCCGGTCTGCGTGGATAATCCGGCCCCAGGCATTGCCCAGCTCAGCATTTGTCATTAAAAGGATCAGATTAACTCTTTGCGTGTTGGAGAGGATCACTCGGTCCGGATTTCTTGGTAAAATCTTCCAGTTTTGGTTTGAAATCGAGTCGAGGTACAGGTTTGGTTCCTTCCTGCAATCGGCCGAGCTTGGGCCGCTTGGGGCCTTATTGCACCGCGCTCTGCTCGCGTATCAGTCGTTGCTCACTGTACACAACGTATCACTACGGATAAAGCGTGAGCTATTCACAGAACTGTAACCGCTCGTAACCCCTTCACTACTGAGGAGTTTTCCAGAAAACCACTTTCAGGAACCAGCGTGTTTTTGTTTGTTTTGTGTTGGGGGTGGGGGGGGGAATCATTTTTAACCCCGTAGTGACTGGGCAGTTTTACGATTGTCCGAAAGTGCCCGCTGCTGTTTTTACGTTTCTGCTCTGTTTGTGTTTAGCTCTGATTTTCCTCTTACTCGTTTCAGGAACCCACACATATTATACACCGTTTTTCTCGTCATTAAATGGACTTTCTAATGATTCCATTATTTTCCTCCTAACATCTACTTTACTTATAAAAAAAAAATATGAAATGTGCTGAAAAAAAAATGGAAACAGACATTTTTGAGCTTTAGGCTGGGGTCAGACGAGCGTCATTGGAGAGCGGAAAGAACGTCCTCCTATGAAGAATCGCGCTTTGCAGCTCTGTCAATGCGCGTCCTGGCGCTTTGATGAAGAGGGCTGCTGCACGGACGCAGCATGGCCACTGTTGCACTGGCAATAGCATGTGGCTGGCCCCGTCTGCCGTCTCAATGCTGTGACAGACACCAGAAGGCACGTCAGTACAGGGTCACATAGTGTGCTCGTCTGACGCCAGCCTAAATCCCCAAAATCTACAACCGCCAAAAAAGACCCCGACTAAATAGTTTCAAAATTTTGTCCTGAGATTAGAAATGCCCAATTTTTACATGTTTTTACTTTTTAACCCCTTCACTGCTGAGACATTTCACATCTGTGCGCTGAACTCCTTTTGATCGTTTTCTGCCCAATTTTATTAACCCCCCCCCCCCCCCCCCCGACAATTTTTTATTTTTTTAATGGCTGCCAGGGATTGGGAGAGACAAGGATCCAAAGAATCCCCCTAGCTCCACTTAAGGGTTAACTTGTCGACTGACGTCATCGCACATACAGCGACATCATTAGTGGGTGGGGGGGTGACCCGGAGGCTTCGCTGACATCCAAGATGTCAGCCACGTCCGAGTTTGAATCGCGATCTTGTGTCGAATTGAGATCAGGTGCATAAAAGGTTAGAGAGGCACCGCTGAAAAGGGCGGACTCTGCCCTTTCCAGCTGTACCTTTCCTTTTTTCTCTCGCTGTCTGTTCGGGAGGGAGAGGCGTCCCGGTATTCCCGGCAGCCGGTTACCATTGTTCATGACACACACTGTGATATGTCTGGTATTGATGTGTTTTGTGATTCTAATTCTCGCGGTTTTTGTCTTTTTTTCTCTCGCAGGTTCCTTCACCCTCAGCAAGTTGGTGTCTCCTCAGATGCTGCAGCGCCTCTTTTTATATTGTCTGGTGCTGTAAACATCCCCGACTGGAAGCTTTGAGGCTAATTTTGAGCTTTCAGTCCGATGTTTGCTGCTGCCGGCTTTAAATACTCACCGTCAGCTGTTGTTCTGGTGTTTTACCGGCAATCTCTACGCCGGCGAGTCACGCTCGGGTCACGCTGAAGCCGCAAACTGTGTGTGTGCTGTTCATTTCTAGTTGCCGCTCCAGTCCTTTGCACGTTGGGCAGAAATATCAGAATGTTCCTATATGCTCCTCTTGAACGCTGCGGTCCCTCGTTTTCCCATTGCTTGAAGCTGATTAACCCCTGCACTGCTGTGTCCCTCCTAACCCGAATGGCAAAGCCAGGAAGCCTCTATCTGTGCTTCCTTCCCCTGTAGGTCCTGTACAGTGCTGCGACATGATTGGCTGAGAGACCTCACACACTTCCAGGTTTCTGTACGTATTTTCCAGTCTCCTTGGCTGCTTATATCTCCTCCATATACCGGGGCTACACAATCCCAGCCTCCAGGCACCCACTGGCTCCGACATGCATGAAAATATACAGACCAAGCCATCATGCCTAGCTCGGAGATGGATCTGTCGGGTGCTGTGGAGAAGCGTCGGGGGTTTATGGTTATGCAGATCCTGTCGTCATGGGGGGGGGTGTGATCTCCCATTTAATTAAAAAGTAACAAACTGCAAATGAAAATCTAAAGATACTATTTCTGTTTTGATGGTTCTGGATCCAGCCGTATCGGTTCTTCACGCTCCGCCCCTGAGGCTGTGTCGGCGGTGCCTCAGAGGAGGGCCGGGACCCTGGGGGGGGGCGACGAGATTACAGGTTTCGTTTTTGTAAACATCCTACACTCAGCTGGACGCTCTGACATGGCTGGGAGGGGGGTGTTTACCTTAATTAACCTGAAAAACACAGCAGGCGGGGGCCGGCGACTCGCCCTCAATCAGATGGAGCATTGATTTCCACCCCTTGGAGCCGGATCCTCAGCTTCACTCTGTGCCTCCTGTTACAAGCAGGGTTTCTCGCGCCGTCGCGTGCCGCAGGATTCCACGTTGGCCGGATCCGCAAATAACAGATTGATCTTGTCTGATTTTAGCTTGTAACATGCGAGAGGTTACAACTTCCCTAACCGTGACGGCCGACATGAATCCACCAGATTTCACAGAAATAAATCCTTTGTGTTTCCAAGAAATCGATGCTTGGCGAATTACCTCTCTTCCCCCCCCCCCCCCCTTTCGTTGGGGTTTTGACAGTATCAGCGCTGGCATCCTCATTCCACAAAGCAACGCGTCCTCGTGAAGCAGCGTGTTTTCTCGAATCGCAAGTTATTGCAGCGGGCTGTCAGGTCGGCCATGTTTTCCTGGACACGTATAATGGATTCATGCTGATGGGCAGTGCATGAAAAATGCCACCCCGCAGCATGTATAATCCATATGCTGCAGGTAATTAATCCTAAATGACCTGCCTTGATTTCCTTCCTGCAACGTATGAATTATACATGAGGCAGGGCAGCACTTTTCCTGCGCTCCCACTCTGCTTGAATTTTATTTATAAAGGATTTTACCAGGAAGGATACATTGAGATTTCTCTGGTTTACAAGAAGGATACATTGAGATTTCTCTGGTTTCCCAGGAAGGATACATTGAGATTTCTCTGGTTTACAAGAAGGATACATTGAGATTTCTCTGGTTTCCCAGGAAGGATACATTGAGATTTCTCTGGTTTACAAGGATACATTGAGATTTCTCTGGTTTCCCGGGAAGGATACATTGAGATTTCTCTGGTTTCCCGGGAAGGATACATTGAGATTTCTCTGGTTTCCCGGGAAGGATACATTGAGATTTCTCTGGTTTTCCGGGAAGGATACATTGAGATTTCTCTGGTTTTCCAGGAAGGATACATTGAGATTTCTCTGGTTACCAGGAAGGATACATTGAGATTTCTCTGGTTACCAGGAAGGATACATTGAGATTTCTCTGGTTTTCCAGGAAGGATACATTGAGATTTCTCTGTTTTTCAGTATGTCCTGGGTGGCGAGTATGTACCGTTAGGTGTCTTGCCCAAGTACACTTACTGGAGAGGTGCTCTTGCTGGGATCGGACCCATGACTCCACAGGCTCTCTCCATGCAGAGCAGTGATGTTACCTCTACTCCACCCAGCCGGTAAATAGTAATGTGTCCAGGAAAACATGGCCGACCTGGCAGCCCAAAGTGGGGGCAAAGTCGTCAATTGTAATCTCTTCAGACTACGAGGTGACGAAACGTCACTTTGAAGAAATGCGTCCTCGTATTTGCAGGCGGGCGGTTACATTTAGTCACATCCTGCCGCAGGGGTTTTTTTCTGCTTCAATTTCAGTCAACAGATTCTGCTCCTTCGCTTGATGTAACCCTAAAAGAAGCACAAGTGATAACACTAGCCTAATTTCTAACCCAAAAAAATATGCCTCTCCTTTTTGGATCTGAGCGTCAGATTCGGCCGCAGGCAAATTGTGATTTTATTTATTTTTTTATTTTTTGTCCGAATTGGCTACATCTTCCTTTTAAAATGCGACTTTTCTCCATAGACCTATAGATCTGAACCCGTGGGATTTTTTTTACGGTCGCACCCGGTTCGGGGCCTGTTAAATCCAGAGCAGACACTGTCCCGCAGTATACTTCTGGCGGCCAAGTGGTGGTCTAGCGATACCCCAGCCATGCGGACAATGAGGGCTGAGGTGGCGGATGCTACTGAGGACTGAGCCGACGACAATCGTCCGGCAGTTTATCCCAAAGTTTGAAAAAACTTTGAGCCTATGGGACGAGTGCAATGGGGCTATTCCTTAAGTGGCCGTGACATTATGTCCCACATTGCGCTGGAGCGATACTTAACTGGCAAATTATTATTTTTTTTTTTTTACCCTATTATAATTTTCTGTTTGGTTTCTTACCCAGCACCAAAGGTCTTGTGGAAGGTTTATACGAAGTCTGGTATACTATGCTTTAACGTGATCTATCCTTAACCTTTAACCCCCCTGGCGGTCTAATTTTTTAAAAATTTCGTGTCTAAGGCTGGGGTCAGACTAGCGCATTTTTCACGTGCGTTTAGGCTGGGGTCAGACGAGCGTGATTTCTACGGACTGTACGTCCGTGCAGTACGGACATCGTCAGTACGGATGACGCAGTAGTGGTCACACAGTCCGTTTTTTCACTGAAGTTATTTTTTGACGGATGTAGGAGGGAAAAATAAATTACAATGAAAAAACATTCTGTCCGTCAAAAATGCTGGACGTATAAATGCAGTCCGTCTGACCACGCTCCATCACTCACACACAAAGCTATGCGGACGTTGTGGACGTGGCGCACTCTGCACGTCCGTTCTAGCAGTATTACGTTCTTGCCTAACCTGCGTCCGTTTGCCGCGGCCGTTGTGCGTCCGCAGTTCAGTGCGGACGTACTTCATGTGTCAGGCTCCAATGGACTTTCTTTCATGCTATCACGGACGTACTTTTAGGCGCAATCACGGACGTGAACACTACGCTCGTCTGACCCCAGCCTTAGCCGCACGAAATCACGGCCGTACTAGCAGCAAATGACGTCCAATGCCGGGGAACATACGAACGGCCGCACGAAAGTCCGTCCGCGCAACGCAAGTGGCAAACGAACGCATTTTTTCAAGAACGTCAAACCGCTACTACTGACGTACAGAGTGCGCTGCGTCCGCATAGCGGCGTGTGTGCGTGATTAGGAGACGTCAGACGCTGCACACGTCCGGCCAACATAATGTCCAGACGCAGAAAGTGTTTTATTGATGATCCGTACAAAATCACGGACGAAAAGGCGCATCGTATGACCGCTGTCGCGTATTCCGGGAAAAAATACGTACGTTCGTTTGACCGCACTTTTTCACGGACGACGTGAAAAATGCGTTCGTCTGACCCTAGCCTAAAAGCGTCTCAATTTTTTTTTTGTAAAGGAAACGTGTTTTTGTACATAGTCTGTAATAATTAGGAATCACGCACTGAAATCCGTGCAATCAAGAGTCCTTACTGGTAAAATCCTTTATAAATAAATAGTAAATACACGGAGTCCGATAAAGTTTGAAACACGACATAATAATTTATTATCTCAAAAATAATTATCCAAAATAATGCAAATAAATGATATTCAATAAAACACTGAAATCGGTCTAATAACAAGAGTAAGAGGATGTATGGTCTATTTCTTATCCTGTACTGCCACCCAGTGGCCGTTCATAAACATTACACTTTGGATTACAGTATTTTATGAACTGTTTAGAAGTTTGCTGATGGTTCCCGCCCACCCTGCACCATGTGACTCGCAGGGAGCCTTCCAGGAAGCAGCTCGCGGGGGACAGTGAGGGAGCCAGGAGGAGGTGAGTAAACATCCAGCCCGAGTGTGGCTCGGGGTTACCGTTCACGGTATTGAAATTTAACCCCGAGTCACACTCGGGAATACCGTCAGGGAGGTTAAATAATTTTTTAAAAAAATGTGCCGGTTCTATAGTAAACTGAATAAATGTTTCACATTTTCAGCAGCAGATTCTGCTCCGTCTTGACGTTATTTTCAGCAGCAGATTCTGCTCCGTCTTGACATTATTTTCAGCAGCAGATTCTGCTCCGTCTTGACGTTATTTTCAGCAGCAGATTCTGCTCCGTCTTGACGTTATTTTCAGCAGCAGATTCTGCTCCGTCTTGACATTATTTTCAGCAGCAGATTCTGCAACGTCTTGACATTATTTTCAGCAGCAGATTCTGCTCCGTCTTGACGTTATTTTCCGCAGCAGATTCTGCTCCGTCTTGACGTTATTTTCAGCAGCAGATTCTGCTCCGTCTTGACGTTATTTTCAGCAGCAGATTCTGCTCCGTCTTGACGTTATTTTCAGCAGCAGATTCTGCTCCGTCTTGACGTTATTTTCAGCAGCAGATTCTGCTCCGTCTTGACGTTATTTTCAGCAGCAGATTCTGCTCCGTCTTGACGTTATTTTCAGCAGCAGATTCTGCTCCGTCTTGACGTTATTTTCAGCAGCAGATTCTGCTCCGTCTTGACGTTATTTTCAGCAGCAGATTCTGCTCCGTCTTGACGTTATTTTCAGCAGCAGATTCTGCTCCGTCTTGACGTTATTTTCAGCAGCAGATTCTGCTCCGTCTTGACGTTATTTTCAGCAGCAGATTCTGCTCCGTCTTGACGTTATTTTCAGCAGCAGATTCTGCTCCGTCTTGACGTTATTTTCAGCAGCAGATTCTGCTCCGTCTTGACGTTATTTTCAGCAGCAGATTCTGCTGTTTTCACATTAATTTCAACAGATTCTGCTTCTGCTGCTCACCAAGCAGAATTTCATGTCGAAATGGAGCAGAATCTGTTGCTTGGCACCAGAGTATTTTTTTTTTTGTTCTTCACACTACTTGTGTTATTTTTGGCACGTTTGATTGGAAAAAGGGTGGGCTGCAAGGGAGTGATAAGGTGGGCTTGGTTTATTATGGAGATCTCTGGGTTTATATCAGATATATATTCTTCCTCCTATTATTGGGAAATAATTAAGGGGCCAATTCACAAAGCAATTTCGTCTCATATTCGATCGTGAATTCACTGTCAAATGTATTTCGCCGATACTGGAGTCGCCGAAGCAGTTATTGGACATTGAAGAAAAAGCACCGAATTGGCCTCGTTGAATCCCACTGAACTGGGGCCAAGAAACTAGGAATTCTCCTAATAATAGAAGGTAAAAATGTAGTAAATAATGTCTAAATAACAAATTCCTTTTAAAAAGAATAAAAGGTCTTTTTTGAAAGATAAAAATTGAAACTTATTGGATTTGTCTGTGGAATCGAAATCCCCCCCCCCCAAACCGTGTCGTTTCGGTGCATTTCATGTTCTGCAAATGGGCGAATTACCGTAGGTACTGGAGTATAGCGCGACCTGAATATAACGCGAGGGATAGAGATTTATTATGGAAATGTGAGAATACTCGAATATAATGCGAGGAGCAAAATTATAAAAGTATACTGTACTGGGGAAACCATTAAAATCCTTCCAGGTTCTATTAATACAGTCAGGCTCCCCCTCAGGCCAGGGTGCTCTGCTCTAGAATGATTGTATACTAATTGAAGCCGGGATGACCAACGCAGTGAATCATTCACCAATAGCCAGCACGCCGGGAGGTGTCGTTTTCTGACCTCAGGCTCACCCAGTGCGTCGGCCGCCGATAGTCTTGGGATCCATGAGCAAGTCAAGGTTTAGGTTTTTTTTTCACGCGATGCAGATGTCTCGACTGTAACGCGACCCCCTCCAATTTTAAGGTAAATTTTTGTCACCAAAATCTAGCGTTATACTCGAGTATCGTTTCTATGGGACAATTTCAAGGCCAACGAATTGCGGTGAAACGCACTGTATTTTGCTGTCAATTCACCTGTATTTGGTGAACAGACAAAATGACCATAAATTGCAGATACGGTGAAACTGGCGAATTCACAGCTTCGTCATTATAAAGTATTTTAGCAGGAAGGATACATGTATACAAGGATATGTGTCCTCGTGGCATTACTGCTGCATCGTCCCCCTCCGTGACCAACAGGTGGCGCCATAATGATAGGAAACCATTGGCCTATTCCGGCCTCTGTGCGGCTGACGCATCATGGGAAGTGTAGTCCTAGAGGAAGCTCTGGTGGGTTTCATCCTGCTCTGAATACTCTGCGTATAAATAGAACAAACCAGTGCTTTATGTCCTCAATCTGCACAAGTCACAAAAAACAGGTTTTACCTGACTGGCAGGTGAGCTTGCGCTTTACTGGCCGTCCAACTTCAAACATCAAACCTGCTTCCATTTTCAGGGTTTGGGATTGACTTCAGACTTTTATGGGGTTTATTTTTGGGTTTTAAGGGTTCGGTGTATAAATCACTGGTCAATAAAAAATCTTTTCTGGCCTGGACCATTGCAGGTGTTTTGGATTAAAGTCAGGTGCCGATTCCAGCAAATCTAAGATCAATCTCATTTTTACCCCATTTTCATAGATTTTTACCCCAAATTAACTCTTTGTCACTTATGATTGCAAGTTGTTGCTTTATTGTTAACATATGGTGCTGTATTTTTAGGATATTGAGCTTATATCGTTTAATGAAGATATCCACATTCATTTAACCCCTTAGTGACAGGGCAGTTTTACAGAAGTCCGTCCTTTAGGCTGGGGTCAGACGAGCGCAGTTATCACGTCCATGTTGCCGCACATTTGTACGTCCGTGGCAGCATAGCATTCTGACCAATGGAGCCCCACACATGAAGTACGTCCGCACGGAAGTGCAGATGCATGACGGACGCAGCAAACGGACGCAGGTTAGGCAAGAACGTAATACTGCTAGAACGGACGTGCGGAGTGCGCCACGTCCACAACGTCCGTGTAGCTTTGTGTGTGAGTGATGGAGCGAGGTCATTTACACGTCCAGCATTTTTGACGGACAGAATGTTTTTTCATTGTAATTTATTTTCCCTGCTACATCCGTCAAAAAATCCGTCAGTGAAAAAAACGGACTGTGTGGCCACTACCTTGTCAGACGCACAGTCCATACAAAATGCGCTCGTCTGACCCCAGCCTTAGTGCCCGCTGCGGGTTTTACGTTTCTGCGCTGTTGGGGTTTAGGTCAAATTGTCCTCTTACTCATTTTAAGGAACCCACACATATTATATACCATTTTTCCCCGCCATTAAATAGACTTTCTAAAGATAACATTACATAATTTACTATTAAAAAAAATTGAAATATGATGGAAAAAACACTGTTTTGAAATTTAATCCCCAAAATCTACAACCGCCAATCTCCACTTGGCAGCTAGGGGGTTAACTGGCCCACTGACGTCCTCACACATATGGTGAGGATGTGGGTGGGGGGTGACGTGGAGGCTTGGCTGGCATCCAAGATGTCAGCCACCTCCAGGTATAAATCGTGATTTGGTGCCAAATTGCGATCCAGCAGCAAAATAGTTAATGCTATACACCGCTGAGTAGTGGAGACTCTCCCATTTCCAGCGTTGTAGTTTTTTTTCTTTTCTACGATGGAGGGCTCCAAAGGAGCCCCCCTTCCTGATTTTTACTGCAGGCGCTGGTGGGTGCCTGCTGATGACATCACGCAGTGTGATGATGTCATCGCACCTGACGGCCCCTCCTGGGAAGGCTTCCAGCCTGCCAGACAGCTGCGGGAGCCGACGAGGGAGGTTAGGAGACCCCTGATGTGCCATGTACGTCCACGTGTCTAAGGGAGACTTCCCGATCCGACGGACGTAGTACGTTAGCGGTCAGGAAGGGGTTAATATTTTACTTCTGCAGGGCGTGATCTAACAATGGCTACAACATCCGAAAGCAGGAAATGCAGTAATGACCCAGATATCTTCTGCTGCACCGGTGGCAGCTTCACTTTGCTGTTATCTCATAAACCTGATGTGATGGACAAAAACTGACGCCAGATTTGGAATCGGCTCCACAAAATCCCCGGAATACCTTATGCCAGAAAAAGGTGCGCAGACCAGTGTTATGTTTAAAATAAGAGTCGCACCTGTCAGATCTGTCAACTTCAGTATCACATAATGTATCATATAATGTATCATATAATGTGCAGCCAACACACCCCAAATATTAATATGGAAAAGTCCTATATATATATATAGATCTCATTGGAGTAATCTTAACCTATCCCAGGTTGCACTCTTTTTAACCCCCCTGGCGGTCTAATTTTTTCAAAATTTCGTGTCTAAAAGCGTCTCAATTTACTTTTAAAGGAAACGTGTTTTTGTACATAGTCTGTAATAATTCGGAATCACGCACTGAAATCCGTGCAATCAAGAGTCCTTACTGGTAAAATCCTTTATAAATAAATAGTAAATACACTGAGTCCGATAAAGTTTGAAACCCGAAATAATAATTTATTATCCCAAAAATAATTATCCAAAATAATGCAAATAAATTATATTCAATAAAACAAAAAACACTGAAATCGGTCTCAAAACAAGAGTAAGAGGATGTATGGTCTATTTCTTATCCTGTACTGCCACCCAGTGGCCGTTCATAAACATTGCACTTTGGATTACAGTATTTTATGAACTGTTTAGAAGTTTGCTGATGGTTCCCGCCCACCCTGCACCATGTGACTCGCAGGGACGCCGCGATCACACTGCGGGGGACAGCGAGGGAGCCAGGAGGAGGTGAGTATGCATCCAGCCCGAGTGTGGCTCGGGGTTACCGTTCACGGTAGTGAAATTTAACCCCGAGTCACACTCGGGAATACCGCCAGGGAGGTTAACTCTTTCCTGCTGCGGGGCGTACTGGGCTGTCCCTGTGACGGGTGGGCCTTGAAGCCATGGGGCACCATAGTACGTCCAGCTAGCTTCAATGACCCTCCTTCACCAGTCGGTGCGTTCGGCTGGTTTATTGGCAACGTTCGGCGGATCCATTCGGCACACTTCGTGGACCCTGCGGTGAATGCTGCCCTTCCTTGCATCATCTTTGGTCGGTGTTAACCCCTGCACGCTTGGGAACACCCCACAACACTTTGTTTTGCAGATGCTGCTGTGACTCAGACGTCTGGCCGTCACTATGTGTCCCATGTCACCGTCACTCAGGTCTCTTCACACGCTTTTCTGCTTCAACACATGAAATTCCGGAACTGACTGTTCCTTACATACCCCACCCAATGACAATATATCCACCCCCACACCTGTGAAAATATATCCTCCCAATGACGATATATCCACCCCCCAACCCTTGACAATATATCCGCCTCCCCAACCTGTGACACTATATCTGCCCAAGACAATATATCCGCCTCCTACACATGACTATATCTGCCCCCCCATCCGGGACAATATATCCGCCCAATGACCATTTATCCCCCCACCCGTGACAATATATCCCCCCACCCGTGACTATATCCACCCGATGACAATATATCCCCCTCACCCGTGACAATATATCCCCCGCCCAATGACAATATATCCACCCCGCCTGTGAAAATATATCCTCCCAATGATAATATATCCACCCCCACCCCGTGACAATATATCCACCCCCCGCCTGTGACAATATATCCTCCCTATGACAATATATCCACCCCCTAACCCGTGACAATATATCCACCCCCCACCTGTGACAATATATCCTCCCAATGAAATATATCCACCCCCCCCAACCCATGACAATATATCCGCCTCCCCCACCTGTGACAATATATCCTCCCAATGAAATATATCCACCCCCCCACCTGTGACAATATATATATATATAGGCTGAAAAAAGCCATGCGTCCATCGGGTTCCGCCTCTCACACATCACCTGCTGCTGTTGATCCAAAAGAAACAAAAAACCCCAGTCTGAAGCGCTTGCCAATATGCAACACACTGGGAGTAAATCCCTTCTTGCCCCCAGATGGCGTCAGATTCTCCTTGGATCAAGAAGCTTTTACCCACATATTAAATATTATAACCCTTAATATTCTGTGTCTGCAGGAAGTCATCCAGTCGTTTTTTAAAAGTCTGTACAGACTCTGACCCAACCACCTCAACAGGCAGAGAATTCCACAGCTTTATTGTTCTCACCGTAAAATAACCCTTCCTATGCTTTAAGCTAAATTTTCTTTCTTCCAGTCTAAATGGATGACCCCGTGTCCTGTGTATAGTCCTGTTAATGAATAGGTTATCAGACAATGGTTAATAATGACCCCGTATATATTTATATAAGGTTATCAGATCCCCTCTAAGGCCTCGTATATATTTATATAAGGTTATCAGATCCCTCTGAGGCCTCGTATATATTTATATAAAGTTATCAGATCCCTCTGAGGCCCCGTATATATTTATATAAAGTTATCAGATCCCTCTGAGGCCCCGTTTATATTTATATAAGGTTATCAGATCCCTCTGAGGCCCCGTATATATTTATATAAGGTTATCAGATCCCCTCTAAGGCGCCGTTTCTCTAAACTAAACAGGTTTAAGCTTGTTAGTCTTTCCTCATAACTTAACCCTTCCATTCCCCTTATTAATTTAGTCGCCGTCTCTGCACTTTTTCTAACGCTATAATAGCTTTTTTTAAGACCGGTGCCCAAAATCACATGGCATATTCAAGGTGCGGCCTGACCATTGATTTATCCATCCATTGACAATATATCTGCCCCCCCACCCGTGACAATATATCCTCCCAATGACAATATATCCGCCCCCCCTACCCATGACTATATCTGCCCCCCCCCCACCCGGGACAATATATCCGCCCAATGACCATATATCCCTCCCACCCATGACAATATATATCCCCCCACCCGTGACTATATCCACCCGATGACAATATATCCCCCCGCCTGATGACAATATATCCCCCTCACCCGTGACAATATATCTGCCCGATGACAATATATCCCCCTCACCCGTGACAATATATCCCCCTCACCCGTGACAATATATCCCCCTCACCTGTGACAATATATCCCCCTCACCTGTGACAATATATCCCCCTCACCCGTGACAATATATCCGCGCCCCTACCCATGACTATATCTGCCCCCCCACCCGGGACAATATATCCTCCCAATGACTATATATCCGCCCCCCCTACCCATGACTATATCTGCCCCCCCACCCGTGACAATATATCCCCCCCCACCTGTGACTATATCCACCCGATGACAATATATTCCCCTCAACCGTGACAATATATCCCCCCGCCTGATGACAATATATCCCCCTCACCCGTGACAATATATCTGCCCGATGATAATATATCCCCCTCACCCGTGACAATATATCTGCCAGATGACAATATATCCCCCTCACCCATGACAATATATCCCCCCGCCCGTGACAATATATCGCCCCGCCTGATGACAATATATCCTGCCATGTAACTCAATGTGCACAAAGATATAGTTTTTGCGCCTATTCCCTACCTGGGCGGCTGCTTAAACCAAAAATATCCAGCCCACTTCATGTATAAAACATAACAAGAAAAAAAGGTTGTCCTTTGCGCTTATCCCTATTGCTCCATGCCAGGCCAAGTAAACTAAAACCTCTGTTGCCATAGCGACAGCACAAATGGCAACCTTTTTTTTCTTGTTATGTTTTATGCATGAAATGGGCTGAATTCTCTTGGTTTTAATCCTATTTGGTGAACGGATTCTTTTGGTTGCATTGGTTATGTGACTGTGATCCTCCGTGGAAGAACCATACTCCATCATCAGGACCTGACACATTCTTCACCCAGCGCAGGACAAGAGCACCTGGTCCAACGCCGAGAGGACGGAACAAGACCCTGCACAACGGCCACCTGCCACATAAGGAAGGGAGATCTGGCGCTCCCGCACCGTGGCGCCGGCTGCCCGTCCATCCGGTGTCTGACCATGCGGGTGCATCTTCTGTAAATTTTATCTGACATTTTAAAATGTTGCGGCTGCATTATGTTCTGCACTTTCAATCAAAACGCCCCTTCTTTTTCCTACTGAACCTCAGACTGCTTGAAAGAAGCGCTGGGCTCCATCGCACGTTCACTGGCATTCTGTTTATTATTGTCATCATTTATATGGCGCCAACAGTTTACGTGGCGCTTTACAATAACCAAAGGGAGCGAGATACAGATAGACGGACGTATGATGGAAACGAGGTGTAGAGGGCCCTGCTCATAGGAGCTTACAATCTAGAGGATGGTAATAGGGATATACCACCGCGTGAAGGAGACGAGCTGCTCTGTTCTATTTGTTTTTCACCGACGTTTATATATGTTTGTGGACTAATAATTTCTTTGTGTGAATCTCGTTTCTGTGTACATTTGTTATAATATCTCCTTTGTGGGCATTTGGGAGCCTGCACACAAACGCGATCCCCACCATATATACACATTGTGGTGCGTTACCAAGAAGGAACCACTAGGTGGCGCCAGAATACAGATCACCCTCATATTTCCCTTCGTTTAACACTTTGGTGGCCATTCAAGTAAACTAAAAAGCTCTGTCTTGTTTCGCGCTGGAGTCACAGGAATAAACCAAATGACAACCTTATTTTTATGTTTTCTAATCAATGTGACTGGCTGCACCGTGCAGGGGGTTAATATTGTGGCTGATCTGTATTGCAGCGGCGCATTTTAACGAACCCGGGAGCTGACGGATCACTCTATCACGCAATACCGTAATGATCCCAGTAGGTGGCAGTCAAGGCTCATCCAGCCACATCACCATGTATGATGATTTAACCCATCATGATCTTAACTGTCCATCACGAGCGCTGACAATCTGAAGCCCCTATTATTTTCTAACCAGAAAGGTGCACAGAGTGTCGGGGTCCACTTTAACCCCACCTCAGGGGCCCATGTCTGTAGCCAAAACCCAGGAATCATACACAATCTTTACCCTCATCTAGTGTGTCCCCTCTCCTCTTAGATTGTAAGCTCTGGGGCAGGGTCCCCTCTCCTCTTAGATTGTAAGCTCTGGAGCAGGGTCCCCTCTCCTCTTAGATTGTAAGCTCTGGGGCAGGGTCCCCTCTCCTCTTAGATTGTAAGCTCTGGGGCAGGGTCCCCTCTCCTCTTAGATTGTAAGCTCTGGAGCAGGGTCCCCTCTCCTCTTAGATTGTAAGCTCTGGAGCAGGGTCCCCTCTCCTCTTAGATTGTAAGCTCTGGGGCAGGGTCCCTTCTCCTCTTAGATTGTAAGCTCTGGAGCACGGTCCTCTCTCCTCTTAGATTGGCCCATCTAGTCGCCCAATTACATGGATACTTAACCTGTATTTATCTTTTGTTTAGGATAGCCTTATGCCTATCCCATGCCTGCTTAAATTCAATTACTGTTTTGGCCTCTACCACTTCTACTGGAAGACTGTTCCATGTATCCACCACCCTCTCAGTAAAATAATGCTTCCTGATGTTACTTTTAAACCTTTGCCCCTCTAATCTAAGACTATGTCCTCTTGTTTTGCTACTTTGTTTCCTTTTAAATATACTCCCTTCCTCTACCTTGTGGATTCCCTTTACATATTTAAATGTTTCTATCATATCTCCTCTGTCTCGTCTTTTTTCCAAGCTGTACATGTTAAGATCATTAAGCCTTTCCTGGTAACTTTTCTCCTTCAAGCCGTACACCATTTTAGTAGCCCTTCTCTGAACTCTCTCTAAGATGTCTATATCCTTCTGGAGATACGGTCTCCAGTACTGCACACAGTACTCCAAGTGAGGTCTCACCAGTGCTCTGTACAGTGGCATGAGCACTTCCCTTTTCCTACTGCTAATACCTCTCCCTACACAACCAAGCATTCTGCCAGCATTTCCAAGCATTCTGCCAGCATTTCCTGCTGCTCTATTACATTGACTACTTACCCTTAGATCCTCTGAAATAATAACCCCTAAATCCCAACCCTCAGATGTATCAAATATTCTATATTCAGCCCTTGGGTTTTTACGTCCCAGGTGCATTATCTTGCACTTATCCACATTAAAACTCAATTGCCACAACTCCCACCATTTTTTTAGTTTACCTAAATCATTTGTCATTTGGCTGATCCCTCCAGGAACGTCAACCCTGTTGGAAATCTTTGTGTCATCAGCAAAAAGACATACTTTTCCATTAATACCTTCTGCAATATCACTAACAAAAATATTAAAGAGACTGGGTCCAAGTACTGACCCCTGAGGTACCCCACTGGTAACAAGACCTTGCGCCGAATAAACTCCATTTACCACAACCCTCTGTTGCCTGTCACTCAGCCACTGCCTAATCCATTCAACAATATTGGAATCCAAGATCAAAGATTGCAATTTATTGATAAGCCTTCTATGCGGAACAGTATCAAAAGCCTTACTGAAATCTAAATAAGCAATGTCTACTGCACCACCTGTGTCTATTATTTTTGTTACCCAATCAAAAAAATCAATAAGATTAGTTTGGCATGATCTCCCTGAGGTAAACCCATGTTGTTTCTGATCCTGTAATCTATGTGTTTTTAGATGTTCAACAATCCTTTCCTTTAACATGGTTTCCATTAATTTTCCCACTACTGACGTAAGACTAACTGGCCTATAGTTCCCCGATTCCTCCCTACTACCCTTCTTGTGAATGGGCACAACATTTGCTAATTTCCAGTCTTCTGGGACGACTCCCGTTAGCAAGGATTGGTTAAATAAATCTGTTAACGGTTTTGCTATTACATCACTGAGCTCTTTTAATAATTTAGGGTGGATCCCATCAGGCCCCATTGACTTATTTGTCTTTACTTTAGACATCTGCTGTAGAACCTCCTCTGTAAACTGATATGTAAATGTCTCGTTAGTGTTTCCTCCTAACTGAGGTCCCTTTCCTTCCTTTTCTTCTGCAAAGACTGAACAAAAATATTCATTGAGGCAGTCAGCGAGACTTTTATCCTCTTCTACATACCTTCCTTCCTTTTGTTTTTAATCTAACTAATCCTTGTTTTACTTTTCTTTTCTCGTTTATGTATCTAAAAAATGTTTTGTCCCCCTTTTTTATTGACTGAGCTATTTTCTCTTCTGCATGTGCTTTGGAAGCTCTTATAAATTGCTTTGCCTCTTTCTGCCTAATCTTATAGGTTTGCCTATCTTCTTCACTCTGAGTTGTTTTATAATTATTGAATGCTGTCTTTTTGTTCTTCACTATTTTGGCCACTTCTGCAGAGACCACAGTGGTTTCTTCCCTTTTTTGTTTTTGCTAACAAGCCGAATGCAATTGCCTGTGGCCTTCAATAATGCTTCCTTTAAATAATCCCATTTCTCCTGGACTCCCTTTAAACTCCTCCAGTCTGATAATGACTCATTCACACAAAATCTCATTTTAGAAAAATCTGTTTTTTTAAAGTCTAAAACTTTTGTTTATGTGTGGTGCGGCTCCATCCCTGTTCTTATATTAAACCATACTGACTGGTGATCACTAGATCCCAAATTTTCACCTACAACAACGTCTGATACCAAACCTCCATTTGTGAGTATTAAATCCAATATGGCCTCTTTACGGGTCGGCTCCTCAACTACTTGTGTTAGAGATAATCCCAGTAGGGAGTTTAGAATATTTGTACTCCTGGTGCACCCAGCTGTTTTGGTTTTCCAGTTCACATCAGGAAGATTAAAGTCCTCCATGATAATAACTTCCCCCTTCATTGTCATTTTGGCTATTTCCTCAACCAGCAGATTATCTAGCTCTTCTACTTGTCCAGGGGGTCTATAGATCACACCTACACGAGCTACTGTATGATTGCCAAATGTTAGCGTAACCCAAACTGACTCTATGTTCACCTCGCTCACTTTTACTTGGTTCGTTTTTATGTTGGTTTTCACATACAGGGCCACTCCTCCTCCTTTCCTACCTTCTCTGTCTTTTCTATATAAAGAGTACCCCGGTATTGTTACGTCCCAGTTATTTTTCTCACTGAACCATGTCTCAGTAACCGCCACTAGATCTACTTTTTCAGCTGCCATCATTGCCTCCAGTTCATTGATTTTATTGACTAAACTGCGAGCATTTATAGACACGACTCTGAGCTTGTCATTTTTTTCCCCTCATGTTGCTTGCACCCTCCGATTTAGTTTTGGGGGACAATCAGGCGGATTGTTTTTTACCCTTTTTTCCCCCCCTCCTAGTTTAAATATTTCTTTGTGAAACCTTTGAACTTCTCACTGAGAACATATGTTTCCCTATGAGTAAGATGCAAACCATCTTTTTTATACAGGTCCTTTCTGCTCCAATTAGAGCTATCATGGGACACAAAGCCAAATCCTTGTTCCCGACACCATTCCCGAAGCCACAAATTAAATTCCCTATTGCGCATCTGCCTATCCTGAATGTTATGCACAGGCAAAACTTCAGAGAATGACAGTGGACGCAATCTGCTGTTTTTCACCTCCAAGACCACAAAAATCTTATTAATCTCAGAAAACTCATTGCTAGCCAAGTCATTTGTCCCTAGATGGACTAGAACATCCACTTCCCCTTGCTGCTTTGCTTGTTTGACAATATTGAGAATACGTCTCTTGTCTCTACGAGCAGTAGCCCCAGGAAGACATCTCACCAAACCACTACTCTCCAGCTCAACACCTCTTATGATAGAATCACCCAGCAACAATTGCCTTCTATCATGTCCCACCTTTTCCTTTTTGTTCTTGGTTGCAGTCCTGCATACCTTAGGCATAGGGGATGGTGGTTCCTCAACTATGGTGTCTGAGCCTACTTCCGTCTCACCACTACACTCTGAAAGTGCCTCAAAAGAATTAAGAAGAGCTACAGACTGTGGGACATGCCTTCTATCCACAACTCTAAGTCTACCAGATCCTACAGTAGTCCATCTGCCGCTCCTAGGAGGCCTCTGTGGCAGTGGCTTTGCAACATTCATAGCCATAGCCTGAGTTTGTCTAACAGATAATTTACAAATCTCAGACTTCAAACAGGCAATTTCCTGCTGCAATAAAGAGAGCTGCCTACATATCAGGCGCACTCCAAACCTCCAAAAATTGGATCTAAAAACAAATGCATGACAGCTCTTACAATGGACCAAGCTTGCCATTATAAAAAGAATGGATTTAAACCAACAAATCTTACCTTTTTGTAGGTTTTCTACCTCCTGTCTAACCTCAGACTACCTCCAGAGTATCTCCAGAAGATCTCTAAATGCTCACTTTGAAGGCTTCACTTACAAGGCTTCCCAAGCTCAATTAGACCAAGCTAATATCCCCAAACTTTATATAGTCACCTAAGAACACCTCCCCCAGCAAGGCGTGGACAAGTTTAACCACCTTAGCAAATAGCACCCAATTGATTCCAATTCTATGCTAATCAGTAAGAGGAATGAGTCACCAGCCTAACCTAATTTACACACCAGACCTAATTTAAAACCTTAAGATGAATAGAAAAGATCAGTTTGAAACAAAAATCAAAATCACTCACCAGAAGATCTCCTCTAAGTGCTCACTTTGAAGGCTTCCCTTAGAAGGCTTCTTAGATTGTAAACTCTGGAGCAGGGTCCCCTCTCCTCTTAGATTGTAAACTCTGGGGCAGGGTCCCCTCTCCTCTTAGATTGTAAGCTCTGGAGCAGGGTCCCCTCTCCTCTTAGATTGTAAGCTCTGGAGCAGGGTCCTCTCTCCTTTTAGATTGTAAGCTCTGGAGCAGGGTCCCCTCTCCTCTTAGATTGTAAGCTCTGGGGCAGGGTCCCCTCTCCTCTTAGATTGTAAGCTCTGGGGCAGGGTCCCCTCTCCTCTTAGATTGTAAGCTCTGGAGCAGGGTCCCCTTCCCTCTTAGATTGTAAACTCTGGGGCAGGGTCCCCTCTCCTCTTAGATTGTAAGCTCTGGGGCAGGGTCTCTCTCCTCTTAGATTGTAAGCTCTGGAGCAGGGTCCTCTCCTCTTAGACTGTAAGCTCTGGGGCAGAGTCCCCTCTCCTCTTAGATTGTAAGCTCTGGGGCAGGGTCCTCTCTCCTCTTAGATTGTAAGCTCTGGAGCAGGGTGCCCTCTCCTCTTAGATTGTAAGCTCTGGGGCAGGTTCCCTTCTCCTCTTAGACTGTAAGCTCTGGGGCAGGTTCCCTTCTCCTCTTAGATTGTAAGCTCTGGAGCAGGGTCCCCTCTCCTCTTAGACTGTAAACTCTGGGGCAGGTTCCCTTCTCCTCTTAGATTGTAAGCTCTGGAGCAGGGTCCCCTCTCCTCTTAGATTGTAAGCTCTGGGGCAGGGTCCTCTCTCTTAGATTGTAAGCTCTGGAGCAGGGTCCTCTCTCCTTCTGTGTGTGTGTGCATGTACAGTCAGGTCCAGAAATATTGGGACATGGACACAATTGTAACATCTTTGGCTCTATACACCACCACAATGGAGTTGGAATGAAACAAACACAATGTGCTTTAACTGCAGACTGTCAGCTTTAATTTGAGGGTATGTACATCCAACTCAGGGGAACGTGTAGGACTTACAGCACTTGTTAAGGGGTCAAAGGTAATGGGACAATTTCGGTGCTCTCTGAATAACCCCCTATCCAGTGGAGTCACCGTATTTTCGGCAATATAGAATCGCCAAAGTGCGCCAAATCAAAAAGCACCAAAATTGCAGCAGATTCGAGATTTAAATCTATCCCTGGTTATCTTTATTTGTCTTATGCTTCTGGTTTTGTTTTGTGTTTTTTTTTGTGGCTTTTCTGGATTTTTGTAAATAATCAGATTATCATTTGAGGAGCCCCGCGATGCGTCAGAGAAGCTGAGAAGCTGAGAAGAGGATGTGGGAGAGAGGAGAACGCCAGAGTCTGGGTGAGGTCCAGAAAGCAGGTTACTTTATCTGTTAATGTAAAACTGTGCCAAACCGCATTGACGTTGTGGTTAGACTCGTTACTGAAGATCTCGCCACATTGTTACCGTGATGGTGTAAAACAAACTGCATACACCTTGACCATGGATGGTGGGAGAGTTTTGCTCAACCTCGAATGGGTTGTCCTTGGGTTCTCGGTGACTCTAGAAAGGAAGGTCAAGTCTGTGCTCGTACAGTGAGAGGGATGAAAGTAAAGCCCAAAATAACGCTACAAAAAAGCTGTGTTTGTCGTCCATATCGGCATTTGAGTCAGCAGGATAATCCTAATAATCAGGGCCAGATTTACTATGAGGCAAAATAGGCATATACCTTTAGGAGGCCTAGCACAAGGGGGCGCCTGGCTCTGTAATTCATTAAAAAATTTATTTATTTATTGTTTTACAGAGTAAGGCCCCTCCTGTGAAGGACATCTTTCTCTCTCATAGTAAAATAAGAAATAAAAAAAAAATTAAATATTTTTTTCTTGCACAATTTTTAGTTTATTTATTTTTTGGTTTTTCGGGATGGGCGTCTCCTCCCCTCCTGGGGGCAACTTTCTCTAAAAAGCTAAAATAAATATTGGTAAAAAGAAAATTTAAATTTTTTTTTTAAACTTTTGGAGCCCTGGGAAAAACTGCGGGGGAAAAACTGCGGGGGAAAAGCAGCATCTAAAAATGATGCAGTAAAAAATTGATAAAAAAGTTGCTTCTAAAAAAAGGCTCTCTTTAGGGTTAGCGTTAAAATAAATCCTAAAATTCTACTTCGTTTTTGCTTCATTCTTTTAAGACGTGTAATATATTTTTAGTTTTCCACTAAAGTTAACTTAAAGAAGTATTTACCACAGTTTTTTTTGGGGGGGGGAGGGCAGGGCCGGATTTGCATCTCAGGAGCCTGTAGGCACAGAAATGTGGAGCACCACCCCCACCCCTCCTAACAAAGAAAAAAGGAAACATGTCAACATGACTTTTTAAATTTTCGTTTTGGCAAACTAAATAATTAAAGAAGGAGCAGAATCTGTTGCCTTAGTTGAGTTAGTGCAGCTGCATTGTTTGTTTTATATGTTAAATCATTTATTGCCTCTGCCGTAGAACAGAGAAAAAATACATTTTTCATTTTTTACAGTTTTTTATTTTTACACATTACGTGGTCATGTTTGGTATCATTGTAAAGACCAGACTCTGACCTTTCCAATGACTCCTCACTTAACCATGTGCGCTGTACAATTCAGAGATGCAGATTCGAAAGTCCCCCTGTCTCTCCTCACTGCATTGTCACGGTCAAGGTTGTCGATAAAACAATGCGTTGCATCATCAGCTCTACTTTCTGGCAGTGCGGGAAATGAGAAGGTGAGTTAGCGCAGCATCGCTGTGCACTTTATAATTGTAAACTGAATGAAGAAGCTGCGATAGAAACAAAGAAAAATAATATTATTTTATTTGTACTTAAATCTAACCTTCTCATGTTTGAAATCAATGGAAAGGTCATAATCTGACCTTTCCAATGATACCTAATATGTTCCTCTAGCTCTTACCGGCTCCAGAGATACAGTGGTCGAAATGATTTGTATATTGCAAAATAAATATATAATTTTTTTCTGAGCAAGGCGCCCCCTTGTGACAGGCGCCTGTAGGCACATGCCTACTCTGCCTAGTTTTAAATACGGCCCTGCGGAGGGGGGAGCTTGGACTGCATATTTCTGTGTTTCTGTGCCTACAGGCTCCTGAGATATAAATCCGTCCTGATAATAATATATAAGTAATAGTAGTGGTAAAGATTCACATTTTATCTCACACAGCAGCAGCTCAATGCATTTCGGCATCTAGACGCGGTGGAGAAGACTTGCTGAAGTCCAAACCGAGCATCAGAATAGGGGAAGGAATTGGGTGCAGTAGACAGGGAGGATTGGGCTGATATATGGGAGGGGACGCATAAATCTTCCATCAGTGTGACGTTTCAGGAACAGTCGACCAAAACACGAATGCGGTGGTATGTCATCCCTGTGTTTCTGCATAAGGGGAACCCGCTTTATCCAGATTATATGTTGGCGCAACTGTGGTATGAAGGGAACACACTCCCATATGTGGTGGCATTGCCCTAAAATCGCACCATTATGGCAGAAAGCGCACTCACTGGCATTGACGGTGCTGGAGGTCGCTGTGGAGTTGGAGTCGTGGACCTTTTTATTGTCGCGTCCGCAAAAACACTTAACAAAATATCAGTCAAAATGGGTAATTAAATTAGCCATGGCAGTGCGGAAGCCCTTAGCAGAGACATGGAAGCTCTTAGCAGAGACATGGAAGCTCTTAGCAGAGTCATGGAAGCTCTTAGCAGAGACATGGAAGCCTTAGCAGAGACATGGAAGCCCTTAGCAGAGACATGGAAGCCTTAGCAGAGACATGAAGCTCTTAGCAGAGACATGGAAGCCCTTAGCAGAGACATGGAAGTCTTAGCAGAGTCAAGGAAGCCCTTAGCAGAGACATGGAAGCTCTTAGCAGAGACATGGAAGCCCTTAGCAGAGACATGGAAGCCCTTAGCAGAGACATGGAAGCTCTTAGCAGAGACATGGAAGCCCTTAGCAGAGACATGGAAGCCTTAGCAGAGACATGGAAGCTCTTAGCAGAGACATGGAAGCTCTTAGCAGAGACATGGAAGCCCTTAGCAGAGACATGGAAGCTCTTAGCAGAGACATGGAAGCTCTTAGCAGAGACATGGAAGCCTTAGCAGAGACATGGAAGCTCTTAGCAGAGACATGGAAGCTCTTAGCAGAGTCATGAAGCTCTTAGCAGAGACATGGAAGCTCTTAGCAGAGACATGGAAGCCCTTAGCAGAGACATGGAAGCTCTTAGCAGAGACATGGAAGCCCTTAGCAGAGTATGAAGCTCTTAGCAGAGACATGGAAGCTCTTAGCAGAGACATGGAAGCCCTTAGCAGAGACATGGAAGCTCTTAGCAGAGACATGGAAGCTCTTAGCAGAGTCATGGAAGCTCTTAGCAGAGACATGGAAGCCCTTAGCAGAGACATGGAAGCTCTTAGCAGAGACATGGAAGCTCTTAGCAGAGACATGGAAGCCCTTAGCAGAGACATGGAAGCTCTTAGCAGAGTCAAGAAGCCCTTAGCAGAGACATGGAAGCCTTAGCAGAGACATGGAAGCTCCTTAGCAGAGTCATGGAAGCTCTTAGCAGAGACATGGAAGCCCTTAGCAGAGACATGGAAGCCCTTAGCAGAGACATGGAAGCTCTTAGCAGAGACATGGAAGCCCTTAGCAGAGACATGGAAGCTCTTAGCAGAGTCATGGAAGCTCTTAGCAGAGACATGGAAGCCCTTAGCAGAGACATGGAAGCTCTTAGCAGAGACATGGAAGCTCTTAGCAGAGACATGGAAGCCCTTAGCAGAGACATGGAAGCTCTTAGCAGAGACATGGAAGCTCTTAGCAGAGTCATGGAAGCTCTTAGCAGAGACATGGAAGCCCTTAGCAGAGACATGGAAGCTCTTAGCAGAGACATGGAAGCTCTTAGCAGAGACATGGAAGCTCTTAGCAGAGACATGGAAGCCCTTAGCAGAGACATGGAAGCTCTTAGCAGAGACATGGAAGCTCTTAGCAAAGTCATGGAAGCTCTTAGCAGAGACATGGAAGCCCTTAGCAGAGACATGGAAGCTCTTAGCAGAGACATGGAAGCTCTTAGCAGAGACATGGAAGCTCTTAGCAGAGACATGGAAGCCCTTAGCAGAGACATGGAAGCTCTTAGCAGAGACATGGAAGCTCTTAGCAGAGACATGGAAGCCCTTAGCAGAGACATGGAAGCTCTTAGCAGAGACATGGAAGCTCTTAGCAGAGTCATGGAAGCTCTTAGCAGAGACATGGAAGCTCTTAGCAGAGACATGGAAGCTCTTAGCAGAGACATGGAAGCTCTTAGCAGAGACATGGAAGCCCTTAGCAGAGACATGGAAGCTCTTAGCAGAGACATGGAAGCTCTTAGCAGAGACATGGAAGCCCTTAGCAGAGACATGGAAGCTCTTAGCAGAGTCATGGAAGCTCTTAGCAGAGACATGGAAGCCTTAGCAGAGACATGGAAGCCCTTAGCAGAGACATGGAAGCTCTTAGCAGAGACATGGAAGCTCTTAGCAGAGACATGGAAGCCTTAGCAGAGACATGGAAGCTCTTAGCAGAGACATGGAAGCCCTTAGCAGAGACATGGAAGCCTTAGCAGAGTCAGGAAGCCCTTAGCAGAGACATGGAAGCCCTTAGCAGAGTCATGGAAGCCCTTAGCAGAGTCAGGAAGCCCTTAGCAGAGACATGGAAGCTCTTAGCAGAGACATGGAAGCCCTTAGCAGAGACATGGAAGCTCTTAGCAGAGACAAGGAAGCCCTTAGCAGAGACATGGAAGCTCTTAGCAGAGACATGGAAGCTCTTAGCAGAGTCATGGAAGCCCTTAGCAGAGACATGGAAGCTCTTAGCAGAGACATGGAAGCCCTTAGCAGAGACATGGAAGCTCTTAGCAGAGACATGGAAGCCCTTAGCAGAGTCAAGGAAGCCCTTAGCAGAGTCAAGGAAGCCCTTAGCAGAGTCAAGGAAGCCCTTAGCAGAGACATGGAAGCCCTTAGCAGAGTCAAGGAAGCCCTTAGCAGAGACATGGAAGCTCTTAGCAGAGACATGGAAGCTCTTAGCAGAGACATGGAAGCCCTTAGCAGAGACATGGAAGCTCTTAGCAGAGACATGGAAGCCCTTAGCAGAGACATGGAAGCCCTTAGCAGAGACATGGAAGCTCTTAGCAGAGACATGGAAGCTCTTAGCAGAGACATGGAAGCTCTTAGCAGAGACATGGAAGCTCTTAGCAGAGACATGGAAGCTCTTAGCAGAGTCATGGAAGCTCTTAGCAGAGACATGGAAGCCCTTAGCAGAGACATGGAAGCTCTTAGCAGAGACATGGAAGCCCTTAGCAGAGACATGGAAGCTCTTAGCAGAGACATGGAAGCTCTTAGCAGAGACATGGAAGCCCTAGCAGAGACATGGAAGCTCTTAGCAGAGACATGGAAGCTCTTAGCAGAGACATGGAAGCCCTTAGCAGAGACATGGAAGCCCTTAGCAGAGTCATGGAAGCTCTTAGCAGAAACATGGAAGCTCTTAGCAGAGACATGGAAGCCTTAGCAGAGACATGGAAGCCTTAGCAGAAACATGGAAGCCTTAGCAGAGACATGGAAGCCCTTAGCAGAGTCAAGGAAGCCCTTAGCAGAGACATGGAAGCCCTTAGCAGAGACATGGAAGCTCTTAGCAGAGACATGGAAGCCCTTAGCAGAGACATGGAAGCTCTTAGCAGAGTCAAGGAGCCCTTAGCAGAGACATGGAAGCTCTTAGCAGAGACATGGAAGCTCTTAGCAGAGACATGGAAGCTCTTAGCAGAGTCAAGGAAGCCCTTAGCAGAGACATGGAAGCTTAGCAGAGACATGGAAGCTCTTAGCAGAGACATGGAAGCCCTTAGCAGAGACATGGAAGCTCTTAGCAGAGACATGGAAGCTCTTAGCAGAGACATGGAAGCTCTTAGCAGAGTCATGGAAGCTCTTAGCAGAGACATGGAAGCCCTTAGCAGAGTCATGGAAGCTCTTAGCAGAAACATGGAAGCCCTTAGCAGAGACATGGAAGCCCTTAGCAGAGACATGGAAGCCCTTAGCAGAGTCATGGAAGCTCTTAGCAGAAACATGGAAGCCCTTAGCAGAGACATGGAAGCTCTTAGCAGAAACATGGAAGCCCTTAGCAGAGACATGGAAGCCCTTAGCAGAGTCAAGGAAGCCCTTAGCAGAGACATGGAAGCCCTTAGCAGAGTCAAGGAAGCCCTTAGCAGAGACATGGAAGCCCTTAGCAGAGACATGGAAGCTCTTAGCAGAGACAAGGAAGCCCTTAGCAGAGACATGGAAGCTCTTAGCAGAGACATGGAAGCTCTTAGCAGAGACATGGAAGCCCTTAGCAGAGACATGGAAGCTCTTAGCAGAGTCAAAGAAGCCCTTAGCAGAGACATGGAAGCCCTTAGCAGAGACATGGAAGCTCTTAGCAGAGACATGGAAGCTCTTAGCAGAGACATGGAAGCCCTTAGCAGAGACATGGAAGCTCTTAGCAGAGACATGGAAGCTCTTAGCAGAGACATGGAAGCTCTTAGCAGAGACATGGAAGCCCTTAGCAGAGACATGGAAGCCCTTAGCAGAGACATGGAAGCCCTTAGCAGAGACATGGAAGCTCTTAGCAGAAACATGGAAGCCCTTAGCAGAGACATCGAAGCCCTTAGCAGAGACATGGAAGATCTTAGCAGAGACATGGAAGCTCTTAGCAGAGACATGGAAGCCCTTAGCAGAGACATGGAAGTCCCTTAGCAGAGACATGGAAGCTCTTAGCAGAGACATGAAGCCCTTAGCAGAGACATGGAAGCCCTTAGCAGAGACATGGAAGCTCTTAGCAGAGACATGGAAGCCCTTAGCAGAGACATGGAAGCTCTTAGCAGAGACATGGAAGCCCTTAGCAGAGACATGGAAGCCCTTAGCAGAGTCATGGAAGCTCTTAGCAGAAACATGGAAGCCCTTAGCAGAGACATGGAAGCTCTTAGCAGAGACATGGAAGCCCTTAGCAGAGACATGGAAGCTCTTAGCAGAGACATGGAAGCCCTTAGCAGAGACAATGGAAGCTCTTAGCAGAAAAATGGAAGCCCTTAGCAGAGACATGGAAGCCCTTAGCAGAGTCAAGGAAGCCCTTAGCAGAGACATGGAAGCCCTTAGCAGAGACATGGAAGCTCTTAGCAGAGACATGGAAGCTCTTAGCAGAGACATGGAAGCCCTTAGCAGAGACATGGAAGCTCTTAGCAGAGTCAAGGAAGCCTTAGCAGAGACATGGAAGCTCTTAGCAGAGACATGGAAGCTCTTAGCAGAGACATGGAAGCTCTTAGCAGAGTCAGGAAGCCCTTAGCAGAGACATGGAAGCTCTTAGCAGAGACATGGAAGCTCTTAGCAGAGACAATGAAGCTCTTAGCAGAGACATGGAAGCCCTTAGCAGAGACATGGAAGCTCTTAGCAGAAACATGGAAGCCCTTAGCAGAGACATGGAAGCCCTTAGCAGAGACATGGAAGCCCTTAGCAGAGTCATGGAAGCTCTTAGCAGAAACATGGAAGCCCTTAGCAGAGACACGGAAGCACTTAGCAGAGACACGGAAGCTCTTAGCAGAAACATGGAAGCCCTTAGCAGAGACATGGAAGCCCTTAGCAGAGTCAAGGAAGCCCTTAGCAGAGACATGGAAGCCCTTAGCAGAGACAAGGAAGCCCTTAGCAGAGACATGGAAGCTCTTAGCAGAGACATGGAAGCTCTTAGCAGAGACATGGAAGCCCTTAGCAGAGACATGGAAGCCCTTAGCAGAGACATGGAAGCTCTTAGCAGAGACATGGAAGCCCTTAGCAGAGACATGGAAGCTCTTAGCAGAGACATGGAAGCTCTTAGCAGAGACATGGAAGCCCTTAGCAGAGACATGGAAGCCCTTAGCAGAGACATGGAAGCTCTTAGCAGAGACATGGAAGCTCTTAGCAGAGACATGGAAGCCCTTAGCAGAGACATGGAAGCTCTTAGCAGAGACATGGAAGCTCTTAGCAGAGACATGGAAGCACTTAGCAGAGACATGGAAGCCCTTAGCAGAGACATGGAAGCTCTTAGCAGAGACATGGAAGCCCTTAGCAGAGACATGGAAGCTCTTAGCAGAGACATGGAAGCTCTTAGCAGAGACATGGAAGCCCTTAGCAGAGACATGGAAGCTCTTAGCAGAGACATGGAAGCTCTTAGCAGAGACATGGAAGCCCTTAGCAGAGACATGGAAGCTCTTAGCAGAGACATGGAAGCTCTTAGCAGAGACATGGAAGCCCTTAGCAGAGACATGGAAGCTCTTAGCAGAGACATGGAAGCTCTTAGCAGAGTCATGGAAGCTCTTAGCAGAGACATGGAAGCCCTTAGCAGAGTCATGGAAGCTCTTAGCAGAAACATGGAAGCCCTTAGCAGAGACATGGAAGCCCTTAGCAGAGACATGGAAGCCCTTAGCAGAGACATGGAAGCCCTTAGCAGAGTCATGGAAGCTCTTAGCAGAAACATGGAAGCTCTTAGCAGAGACATGGAAGCCCTTAGCAGAGACATGGAAGCCCTTAGCAGAACATGGAAGCCCTTAGCAGAGACATGGAAGCCCTTAGCAGAGTCAAGGAAGCCCTAGCAGAGACATGGAAGCCCTTAGCAGAGACATGGAAGCTCTTAGCAGAGACATGGAAGCCCTTAGCAGAGACATGGAAGCTCTTAGCAGAGTCAAGGAAGCCCTTAGCAGAGACATGGAAGCTCTTAGCAGAGACATGGAAGCTCTTAGCAGAGTCAAGGAAGCCCTTAGCAGAGACATGGAAGCTCTTAGCAGAGACATGGAAGCTCTTAGCAGAGACATGAAGCTCTTAGCAGAGTCATGGAAGCTCTTAGCAGAAACATGGAAGCCCTTAGCAGAGACATGGAAGCCCTTAGCAGAGACATGGAAGCCCTTAGCAGATACATGGAAGCCCTTAGCAGAGTCATGGAAGCTCTTAGCAGAAACATGGAAGCCTTAGCAGAGACATGGAAGCTCTTAGCAGAAACATGGAAGCCCTTAGCAGAGACATGGAAGCCCTTAGCAGAGTCAAGGAAGCCCTGAGCAGAGACATGGAAGCCCTTAGCAGAGTCAAGGAAGCCCTTAGCAGAGACATGGAAGCCCTTAGCAGAGACATGGAAGCTCTTAGCAGAGACATGGAAGCTCTTAGCAGAGTCAAGGAAGCCCTTAGCAGAGACATGGAAGCTCTTAGCAGAGACATGGAAGCTCTTAGCAGAGACATGGAAGCCCTTAGCAGAGACATGGAAGCTCTTAGCAGAGTCAAGGAAGCCCTTAGCAGAGACATGGAAGCTCTTAGCAGAGACAAGGAAGCCCTTAGCAGAGACATGGAAGCTCTTAGCAGAGACATGGAAGCTCTTAGCAGAGTCAAGGAAGCCCTTAGCAGAGACATGGAAGCTCTTAGCAGAGACATGGAAGCCCTTAGCAGAGACATGGAAGCTCTTAGCAGAGACATGGAAGCCCTTAGCAGAGTCAAGGAAGCCCTTAGCAGAGTCAAGGAAGCCCTTAGCAGAGACATGGAAGCCCTTAGCAGAGTCAAGGAAGCCCTTAGCAGAGACATGGAAGCTCTTAGCAGAGACATGGAAGCTCTTAGCAGAGTCATGGAAGCCCTTAGCAGAGACATGGAAGCTCTTAGCAGAGACATGGAAGCTCTTAGCAGAGTCATGGAAGCCCTTAGCAGAGACATGGAAGCCCTTAGCAGAGACATGGAAGCCCTTAGCAGAGACATGGAAGCTCTTAGCAGAGTCAAGGAAGCCCTTAGCAGAGTCAAGGAAGCCCTTAGCAGAGACATGGAAGCCCTTAGCAGAGTCATGGAAGCTCTTAGCAGAGACATGGAAGCTCTTAGCAGAGACATGGAAGCTCTTAGCAGAGTCAAGGAAGCCCTTACCAGAGACATGGAAGCCCTTACCAGAGACATGGAAGCCCTTAGCAGAGACATGGAAGCCCTTAGCAGAGACATGGAAGCTCTTAGCAGAGTCAAGGAAGCCTTACCAGAGACATGGAAGCCTTAGCAGAGACATGGAAGCTCTTAGCAGAGACATGGAAGCCCTTAGCAGAGACATGGAAGCCTTAGCAGAGACATGGAAGCCCTTAGCAGAGACATGGAAGCCCTTAGCAGAGACATGGAAGCCCTTAGCAGAGACATGGAAGCCCTTAGCAGAGACATGGAAGCTCTTAGCAGAGTCATGGAAGCCCTTAGCAGAGACATGGACGCCCTCTCGACCAGCTACGTGGAAGATGGTGAAGGAGATATTGGAGGAGGTGCACCTAATGGATGAATTAACGGCGAGAATTCACCAGTCGTACCCCGCTTATGTGAAAGTGTGGGGGGCATGGGAGGACTCAGGGAGAGCAGGGATATTTGATCAGTTGAAGGATAGAACCTGCTGGACACAAACTTTCCTCTTTTTTTTTCTTCTCTTCCATTTAGGTTATGATTTACTGTTTGGGGATTTGTGTGTTAGGTATAAGGTGTGTGTGGGGGGGACAGACACAACTTTTCACAAATTAGATGGGAGCTTTGTGGAGTTGATCTCCCTCCGGCCTAGTCTGGGGCAGCTCTTCCACAGGATAGTATTTTGTTTTTTGGCATTCAAATCTAAAAAGTGTTTTTCATCAGGAGTTCAGCTGCGATCACAACCTATGTATGCTGAAATGTGTCTGATAAATAAAGATTAAAAAAAAAAGGTTCAAACGCCTGATTGAGGGAAATAAATGATGGGATTCAGTTCACAAAATATTTATTTATCTATAAAGGATTTTAGCAGGAAGGATACATTGAGATTTCTCTCGTTTTCAAATATGATCATAGTTTGCTTAAGCCTGTCACAGTCGCCAATGTATCCCATCATTAACAGGTTCCAATGTATCCCATCATTAACAGGTTCCAATGTATCCCATCATTAACAGGTTCCAATGTATCCCATCATTAACAGGTTCCAATGTATACCATCATTAACAGGTTCCAATGTATCCCATCATTAACAGGTCCCAATGTATCCCATCATTAACAGGTCTCAATGTATCCCATCATTGACAGGTCCCAATGTACCCCATCGTTGACAGGTCCCAATGTACCCCATCATTAACAGGTCCCAATGTATCCCATCATTAACAGGTTCCAATGTATCCCATCATTAACAGGTCCCAATGTATCCCATCATTAACAGGTTCCAATGTATCCCATCATTAACAGGTTCCAATGTATCCCATCATTAACAGGTCCCAATGTACCCATCATTAACAGGTCTCAATGTATCCCATCATTGACAGGTCCCAATGTACCCATCGTTGACAGGTCCCAATGTACCATCATTAACAGGTCCCAATGTATCCCATCATTAACAGGTTCCAATGTATCCCATCATTAACAGGTCTCAATGTACCCCATCGTTGACCAGTCCCAATGTATCCCATCGTTGACAGGTCCCAATGTATCCCATCATTAACAGGTCCCAATGTATCCCATCATTAACAGGTCCCAATGTATCCCATCATTAACAGGTCCCAATGTATCCCATCATTGACAGGTCCCAATGTATCCCATCATTGACAGGTCCCAATGTATCCCATCATTGACAGGTCCCAATGTATCCCATCATTGACAGGTCCCAATGTACCCCATCGTTGACAGGTCCCAATGTACCCCATCATTAACAGGTCCCAATGTTTCCCATCATTAACAGGTTTCAATGTATCCCATCATTAACAGGTCTCAATGTACCCCATCGTTGACCAGTCCCAATGTATCCCATCGTTGACAGGTCCCAATGTATCCCATCATTAACAGGTCCCAATGTATCCCATCATTAACAGGTCCCAATGTATCCCATCATTAACAGGTCCCAATGTATCCCATCATTGACAGGTCCCAATGTATCCCATCATTGACAGGTCCCAATGTATCCCATCATTGACAGGTCCCAATGTATCCCATCATTGACAGGTCCCAATGTATCCCATCATTAACAGGTTCCAATGTATCCCATCATTAACAGGTTCCAATGTATCCCATCATTAACAGGTCCCAATGTATCCCATCATTAACAGGTCCCAATGTATCCCATCATTAACAGGTCCCAATGTATCCCATCATTAACAGGTTCCAATGTATCCCATCATTAACAGGTCCCAATGTATCCCATCATTAACAGGTCCCAATGTATCCCATCATTAACAGGTCCAATGTATCCCATCATTAACAGGTCCCAATGTATCCCATCATTAACGGTTCCAATGTATCCCATCATTAACAGGTTCCAATGTATCCCATCATTAACAGGTCCCAATGTATCCCATCATTAACAGGTCCCAATGTATCCCATCATTAACAGGTCCCAATGTATCCCATCATTACCAGGTCCCAATGTATCCCATCATTACCAGGTCCCAATGTATCCCATCATTAACAGGTCCCAATGTATCCCATCATTAACAGGTCCCAATGTATCCCATCATTAACAGGTTCCAATGTATCCCATCATTAACAGGTCCCAATGTATCCCATCATTAACAGGTCCCAATGTATCCCATCATTAACAGGTCCCAATGTACCCCATCATTAACAGGTTCCAATGTATCCCATCATTAACAGGTCCCAATGTATCCCATCATTAACAGGTCCCAATGTATCCCATCATTAACAGGTCCCAATGTATCCCATCATTAACAGGTCCCAATGTATCCCATCATTAACAGGTCTCAATGTATACCATCATTAACAGGTCCCAATGTATCCCATCTTTGTCAGGTCCTATATATCTTGACTGAATCTGCATTTATAGGCTCAACTCACCCTGGAGCTCCCGGCAGGCTCTAGGCCTTTATAGGTAGCCATGGTGGCGTGGGACACACCTGTGAACAGGGAGGGGTGCAAAGAAAATGAGGGTTTTCTGCCCTCTATATATATAAAACAACAGCAGAAAGGTTGCACTCACTCTAAACTAGCAACAACAGCGGCTGCATGTAAGAGATGCCGGAGTGCTCTTTCCTGGTATTTTGTATTAAATGTCTTCGATGCAGCGGCTGTTGTTGCTAGTTTAGGTCGAGTGCAGCCTTCCTGTTGAGATATATATATATATTCCTCATAGAATAGAAATAAGGCATTTATGGGAAGGTTACATTTTGCATTTGTGTTTTGGGGCCGTTTGATCTGGTGGTTACTGCGGCGCAAGAACTGAGAGCCGTGTGATGTTGAAAAGCGATCCTGCTGCAGCCTCCCTGCAAACCTCTTTGCACAGAACGTTTGCACCGCACAAAGAACTTTGCTCGGAAAGCAACTAGTAGCTTTGGTTGTGTTTGTTTCCTTTTTTTCTAATGAATCGAATTGTTACGTGTAGATAAATTTCCAACAAAAGACACAAAGAGCCGTTTCAATAAATGTAGATGCAGCCGTCCTTCCGACAGACTTTGAATAATATGTAGCATTAAAATATGTGTTAAGTGTAACGGCAAACGAGAAGAACATGGGAATAGTGACAGACAAATGAACAGGCAGCAGCGGGTTGTGTCAGCTGTGAGGCTGCAGCGTGTTGTGTCAGGCAGCAGCGTTTTGTGTCAGGCGGCAGCGTGTTGTATTCTGACTCAGATCGTTGTATAGCGATTTATCCCTTGCAGAGACCTCTATGCCTGGCCTGTATAAGTAGATGCAATCACCGAGGACAATCCTTATCAGATAGCTGAACTCACCAGAACATCGTTTATTTCCACGACTTGCTTTATTCCATATATCAGGTTACAGCAGATCACAGGATACAGCAGATGATGGAATGAGATGTTCTTTGCGGTCAAAAAATGATTCTGTCCTAACTTGAGGATGAATATACATGTGCTGCTGGATAACTACACCATGCTGCAGCTCTTACAAGAAGGAAGGGTGGAACTAAACACACACAGGAAGTGCATCATCATAAAGCGAGGGAAAAAGGAAGGAAAGCATGTACAATACAGAAAGACCACTAGGTGGCAGCATAAGGCAGCATAAGGATATCTATACACTATAAATCCCCATCTAAATGAATAACTGTAACAGCACACAGGGAGTCTGGCATTGAAAATGTCACTATATATATATATAACGGTAGTTATGCAAGTGCAAATAACGACAGTGTAATTTGCTAGATGTCTTGAAAACCTAAGTAAGTTCAGTCTCCAAGCGGTAAGAGCAAAATAAGTTCCGTGATAGGTCTGATAAAAGTCTTTACAGTTCCTTGTCTTGCGACCTTCACCTCCACCTTACGTACCTTACCATCATCGCTAGAGATGCTCTTTTTAATAAGTCCCATAGGCCACTCTATCCTTTCGGCTTGCTGGTCCTTGAGGAGAACGAGATCTCCAACTTGAACGTTCGGGTTCAGGCGTTGCCATTTCCTGCGTCCTTGCAGAGTGGAAAGATACTCCATCTTCCAACGATTCCAGAAGCAGTTGGCAAGGTGTTGTACTCGCTTCCACTGGTCGTAGCACATTTTTCCTGCTTTAAAGTTTCCAGGTGGAACAGGAACAGTCTCAAGTTTCTGGGTAAGAAGAGTAGCTGGAGTAAGGATGGTTGGGTCTCTGGATCTGTAGACACTGGAACAAGTGGTCTAGAATGATTATGCAGATGCTTCTCGCGATAGTGCGTACAAGCCTTGTCCACTTGGAGAAACGTTCAAAGCGTTGACAGCCCAAGACGAGTCTTTGTGCAGTTCTGGTGAGAAGAGTCTTAACCTCAGGACGAATATCTGGATCTTCGTCAGGATTTTGAAGACCAAAGACGTCAGCTGTTGTTTCTTCTGGATGAGCCAGCAGGAAATCAGGACCTGTCAACCAAGAAGAATTTGCGAAGACACTTGTGGACACTGGCCTGGTGGCATGATCTGCAGGATTAAGTTCGGATGGAACATAATGCCATTGTTCAGGCTTAGATGTTTTCCTGATTCTTTCTACACGGTTGCTGACATAGACATAGAAACGTTTAGTCTGGTTGTATATGTAGCCTAAAACGACCTTGCTATCTGTGTAGAATTTGATGTCGTCCATCTGAACGTCTAGCTCTTGTAGTACGAAATCTGCAACTTCTACGGCTAGCACAGTCCCACAAAGTTCAAGCCTGGGAATTGTGTGTTCAGGCTTAGGTGCTAACTTAGCCTTCCCAAACAGAAATCCTATGTGGGTTTGATTGGAGGAGTCTCTTACCTTAAGGTAGGCGACAGCTGCTATGGCCTCTGTAGATGCATCTGAGAAGATGTGAAGTTCCTTTCTCTGACTTGTGGCAAGAGAAGCTGGAGTGTAGCAGCGTGGTATGTGAATTCCATCTAAGGCATGTAGAGATTGCTTCCAGGAATTCCACTTTGAAAGCTTGTCTACTGGTAGTGGAGCATCCCAATCTGTAATAGTCTCTGAGAGCTGTCTAAGTAAGGATTTACCCTGTATGGTAATGGGAGCCACGAATCCCACTGGATCGTATAAACTGTTCACCACCGACAGAACACCACGTTTGGTAAATGGCTTGTCTGCAGAGCCGACTTGGAAGCCGAAGGTGTCCTTTAATAAGTCCCACCGCAGGCCTAGGCTTCTCTGTACGGGTGGCATGTCCATTCCCAGATTTAAGTCCTTAAACCTGTGGCATAGTCACCAGGTTGAAAGGCCTTCATGACAGCAACACTATTTGAAGCAATCTTGTGTAGTCTGAGGTTAGCTTCAGAAAGCATACCTTGTGTCCTTTGGAGCAGGTCTATGGCTTCTTCATTTGTGGGTAAGGATTTAAGTCCGTCGTCCACGTAGAAGTCTCTTTCAACGAAGTGTCGAGCATCTTCTCCATACTCCTTTTCTCCGTCAAGAGCAGTCCTTCGTAGACCATATGTTGCAACAGCAGGTGAGGGACTATTTCCGAAGACGTGTACCCTCATGCGGTATTCAATCATCTCATTGTCCATGTTGTTGTCACGGTGCCACAGAAACCTCAGGAAGTTCCTATGGTCTTTTTGTACAATAAAACAATGAAACATTTGTTCAATATCAGCAGTTATGGCGACTGGCTCCCTTCTGAACCTCATGAGTACACCTACGAGGTTGTTGGTCAGGTTAGGACCAGTGAGAAGAACATCGTTCAGGGATATGCCTTGATGCTTGGCACTGGAGTCAAATACTACCCTGATTTGTTTTGGCTTACGTGGATGATATACTCCGAAGAAAGGCAGGTACCAGCACTCCTCATGTTCTCGAAGAGGTGGAACTGGTTCAGCGTGATTATTGTCAAAGATCCTTTTCATAAAGGCGATGAAATGGTCCTTCATTTCAGGTCTGTTCTTTAGTGTTCGTTGTAGTGACTTGACTCTGGATAAAGCTTGTTCACGATTGTTTGGGAGTTTGACCCTTGCAGCACGAAGAGGTAATGGTGCTACCCAGCTGTTAGACTCATCCTTGAAGAATTCTTTGTCCATTACTTTGATAAATTCTCTGTCTTCAACTGATAAAGCTGTTTTGTTGTCATCGCTTGTAGTACAAAACACTGTGGTACCTAGGTTGTCATCACAGAGGATAGGAGTGACGTCGGACACGCAGATAATGTCAAGAGGCTTCTCCTTTACGTCATAATGGTGAGGACACGGTTTGAAGTGGGATACACGTCCGTTCCCTAACACGTGAGTTTTGAATGAGTGGATCTCAGATGACGTGTGCATTTTATCCAAGCATACATTGCCCACTATTACCCAGCCCAGGTCAAGTCTTTGTGCATAAGGGGCATCGTCTGGTCCGTCGCACTGTTCGCGTACTTTATGTACTCTGAGAATGTCTCTTCCTAGCAGGACCAAGATTTCAGCATTCATGTCCATTACTGGAATCTCATCTACAAGATGCCTTAAGTGCGGATGATGATATGCAGCCTCTGGAGTAGGAATCTCTTCCCTTTCGTCTGGTATCTGGTCACATTCAACTAATGTTGGTAGGAGTATTCCCTCTCTCCCCTTGACGTGAGAGACCATAAACCCGTTGGCCCTTCTGCCGAAAGTCTCTACGCGACCAGAACAGGTTCTGAGAGTATACGGTGTTGCGTGTCCCTTTATGCCGAAGATCTCAAAGAATTTAGGCTTAACAAGCGATCTGTTGCTCTGTTCATCTAATATGGCATACATCTTCGTGGCTTTCTCAGGTTGACCCTCTGGGTATATCTTGACTAGGCATACCTTGGCACAGCATTTGTAATCTAAGCCTTCTCCACAGACCTCCGTGCATGAAGAAGAAATATTCCCTATAGTCGGAGCATTACCTTGTTGCTCCCCGCCATGATTTGAGACAGGTGCAGAGGTAGGTAGCTGCTGTGGGTTGTCTGGAAGTGGAGTGGGGTGCATAGCTGTAACATGTCTGTCGCTGCTGCATTCTGTACACTTGATGACAACTTTACAGTCTTTAGCAAAATGTCCGTAAGAGGCACAGCACCTGTAGCATACCCCAAGTTTTTGAAGAATCTCCCTGCGCTCTTGTAAAGTCTTTGCCCTAAGGCCACGACATTTCTTTAAAGGGTGAGGCTTCTTGTGAATAGGGCACTGACGATTAGGGTCTTTATCGCTATCACCTGAATCCCTCTGGTTTGCACGAGAGGACACGGGTGGTGAGATGTCTGTCCTTTTAACAGATATTGTTCTATTAAAGTCTCTACGTTTAGCCGCTGTGTTATCATACCTTGATGAGGATGCTGGTGATGATGATGAAGCTGGCAAGTTGGTTTCGCTGAAGCTGAAGCTGGGATCGTTTCTTGTCCAGGCTTGTTCGCTGATGAACCTGCAAAAATATGAGAATGGAGGGAAGGATACGTTATAGTCTCTTTTGTATCTTGAGCCGTGTTGCGCCCATTTCTCTTGCAGGCCGTATGGCAGTTTAGACGCCACTGGATTGACACCATGAGCAGTGTCCAGGAAGCTTAGTCCAGGTAGACGTGGGTCTGTCTTTGCCAACTCTAGCTCCATGAGGAGATCACTCAGTTCTTGGAGCTTGCGATAGTCCTTGTTACCTATTTTTGGGAAGTTTTGCAGTCTCTTGAACAGAGCGCCTTCTATGGCTTCAGCGCTGCCATAAGCTTGCTCAAGTCTTGCCCACGCAGCAACGAGACCTGCATCCGGGTGGTCAACATGTACTGTTCTCAGTCTTTTAACACGATCTGTGGATTCTGGCCCCAGCCACTTTATGAGCAAATCAAGTTCCTCCTTGGTAGTAAGGTTCAGATCAGCAATAGCAGCCTTGAAGGTTGATCTCCAGGCCCTGTAGCTCTCTGGACAGTCGTCGAACCTTGAGAGGCTTGTGTTAATGAGCTCTCGGCGTATCATATATCTGGCGAAGTCAGTCAAGTCTGATCTCTCACTCTTTGGTGCCAAAGTAACTTGAGGAACCGCTTGGGTGTTAAAGTTCTCTGGTGATGAAGGGTGAGGTTTACCAGGATAAAATGACGTTGCAAGAACGTTTAACTTTGGTGTAGTCTCTAAGGCTTCTGCTGGCTGCGGCTTGAGCTGCGGCTTGTCACTGGGATTCACCTTGCTGGCAGACTGAGTTGATGTGATTTGCTGCGTAGATGTTCTTGTGTTGTGGACTGGAGGAGGCTCAGGCATTTGGAGCTGAGAGGTCTCTGCGTTGAGAGTCAGAACAGTGTTGGGAGGAGGTACAGGAGATGACTGTGTATTGTTGCAAATGTTATGCTGTAAAACGTATTTGCTAGTGCGTTCGACTGGGTCTTCCAGTTCTGCTGGGATAGGGCAGTCTGCATTAGTACTTTGTCCCATTGCTTCTTCGAAGACCTTCAGCCTCGCTACGGCAGCTGCTTCCTCCTTTTCCATTTGCAGAATCTTGATTTGGGATGCCGTCTCTGCTTGGCGGGCTTTGCTGTGAGCTTCTAACTCTGCTAACTCTGCTTGGCGTACTTCTAACTCTGCTTGTTTTTTAGCAAAGGTGCTTTGCACTTTCTTTGACTCCGCTTCAGCGCGGGCCTCTATTAGCTTGTCGCTTAACGTTGAATGTCTGGAGCGAGAGGTTCTGGAAGAATGTGCAGTGTGCTTGGTTGATGTGGATCTGTGCGATCTGGTTTCTTGCAGTTGAGCAATGCGGAGTTCTGCCCTTTCTTTGGCAACTTGCACTAGGAGGTCTCTTTGTTGGTTTAGTGCATCAGTCTTGGTCAGTTCTGCTGAAAAGTCTTCCATATTAGAGTCCTGCAAGAAGTCTGTGTATTTTTCTGACAGCCTCTGGTAACGTTTATATGCAGCAGACAGACGATCTATAGAGTCTCTTAATTCAGCTGGGTGATTGTTAAATTGTGGTAAAACTGACATGCATTGTGACGTTCTGTCCCACAGGTCCGTCAGATTGCTGGAGAGCTCATCTCTAGTGTATTCATAGTTTTCTCTGAGTTTCTGTGTCGGTTTTATTGTGCGTTTGGGTTTTACACTCTGTTCGACAAACTCTGCAGAATCTGCTCCTTGTACGTCTGCAGGTTCAGGGACGTGATGAATCTGCGTCGGTTCAGCCATAATAGAGTGCACAGAACCTTGTCTGGACATTTTATACGTTTTTGCAAAAATAGTACTGTCTCTTTAAAAAGATGTACGGCAGCTTAGACAGGCAGGTAACACAGTTAAATGCAGAGAAACCGTTTTTAATATTCAGTGAGATGCAGTAGAAGTGAGATGCAGTAAGCTTGTGCGACCATGTGCTTCCCCAAGATGGCTGATGGCACTGAGCTTGATTGCAGATTAAGCACACACATATATAATAGCAGTCTGTAGGATTCTACACATTTTTTGACTATTCTGACTCAGATCGTTGTATAGCGATTTATCCCTTGCAGAGACCTCTATGCCTGGCCTGTATAAGTAGATGCAATCACCGAGGACAATCCTTATCAGATAGCTGAACTCACCAGAAACACGTTTATTTCCACGACTTGCTTTATTCCATATATCAGGTTACAGCAGATCACAGGATACAGCAGATGATGGAATGAGATGTTCTTTGCGGTCAAAAATGATTCTGTCCTAACTTGAGGATGAATATACATGTGCTGCTGGATAACTACACCATGCTGCAGCTCTTACAAGAAGGAAGGGTGGAACTAAACACACACAGGAAGTGCATCATCATAAAGCGAGGGAAAAAAGAAGGAAAGCATGTACAATACAGAAAGACCACTAGGTGGCAGCATAAGGATATCTATACACTATAAATCCCCATCTAAATGAATAACTGTAACAGCACATCTTGTGTCAGCTGTTAAGCGGCAGCGTGTTGTGTCAGGCAGCAGCGTGTTGTGTCAGGCTCTAGACTCCTTTACTCCTCACATTCAGTCACCAAATCTTGCTACTTCCACCTAAAATACATTGCGTGCGTCCGTCCCTGTCTTAATCAGGACTCTGCTAAAATGCTCATCCAAGCTCTTATTATCTCCCGCCTCGACTACTGTAACCTCCTTCTCGCTGGCCTTAAGAGATCCCAGACTCAGTCTGGAATGAACGCCTGTGCCCGACTCATCCACCTCACCTCCTGCACCTCTCACACCTCGCCTCCTGCACCTCTCACACCTCACATCTCACACCTCTCACACGTCACCTCCCACACCTCTCACATGCAGCACCTCTCACATCTCACCTCCCGCACCTCTCACACCTCACATCCCGCACCTCTCACACCTCAACTCCCGCACCTCTCACACCTCACCTCCCGCACCTCTCACACCTCACCCCTTTGTCAATCTCTGCAATGGCTCCTGTTTCCTTTAGAATCCAATTCATTACATTGGTGCTCACATACAAAGCTCTCCATAACCGCACCCCGGCCTACATCTCCTCCCTTATTGGCAGATACATCCCATCCCGGTCACTTCGCTGGGCCAATGATCTGATGCTATCAGCTCCTCGTAACATCCCCGCAACATCAGACTCTCCTCATCTCTCCAGTCCTTCAAGAAGTCTCTGAAAACACATTACTTTTGAGAAGCTTATCAGCTCACTCCATGACCCCGCACTGCACATATCTTGCCCCATCTTCCCACACAGCCCACATGCGCCGCATTACTTCATATTCTCCATTTACCCTCACCTATGGTGTCCCCTCTCTCCTCTTAGATTGTAAGCTCCGGAGCAGGGTCCCCTCTCCTCTTAGATTGTAAGCTCTGGAGCAGGGTCCCCTCTCCTCTTAGATTGTAAGCTCTGGGGCAGGGTCCCCTCTCCTCTTAGATTGTAAGCTCTGGGGCAGGGTCCCCTCTCCTCTTAGATTGTAAGCTCTGGAGCAGGGTCCCCTCTCCTCTTAGATTGTAAACTCTGGGGCAGTGTCCCCTCTCCTCTTAGATTGTAAGCTCTGGAGCAGAGTCCTCTCTCCTCTTAGATTGTAAGCTCTGGAGCAGGGTCCCCTCTCCTCTTAGATTGTAAGCTCTGGAGCAGGGTCCCCTCTCCTCTTAGATTGTAAGCTCTGGGGCAGGGTCCCCTCTCCTCTTAGATTGTAAGCTCTGGAGCAGGGTCCCCTCTCCTCTTAGATTGTAAGCTCTTGAGCAGGGACCCCTCTCCTCTTAGATTGTAAGCTCTGGAGCAGGGTCCCCTCTCCTCTTAGATTGTAAGCTCTGGGGCAGGGTCCCCTCTCCTCTTAGATTGTAAGCTCTGGGGCAGGGTCCCCTCTCCTCTTAGATTGTAAGCTCTGGGGCAGGGTCCCCTCTCCTCTTAGATTGTAAACTCTGGGGCAGGGTCCCCTCTCCTCTTAGATTGTAAGCTCTGGGGCAGGGTCCCCTCTCCTCTTAGATTGTAAGCTCTTGAGCAGGGTCCCCTCTCCTCTTAGATTGTAAGCTCTGGGGCAGGGTCCCCTCTCCTCTTAGATTGTAAGCTCTTGAGCAGGGACCCCTCTCCTCTTAGATTGTAAGCTCTGGAGCAGGGTCCCCTCTCCTCTTAGATTGTAAGCTCTGGGGCAGGGTCCCCTCTCCTCTTAGATTGTAAGCTCTGGGGCAGGGTCCCCTCTCCTCTTAGATTGTAAGCTCTGGGGCAGGGTCCCCTCTCCTCTTAGATTGTAAGCTCTTGAGCAGGGACCCCTCTCCTCTTAGATTGTAAACTCTGGAGCAGGGTCCTCTCACCTACTGTTCTGTGTGTTTTAACTTGAATGTATATTTGTTATTGTGTCTTTCCCATTGTACAGCGCTACGGAACTTGTTAGCACTTTATTAATACTTGTAACTGTAACAAGGGGAACGGAGGATTTCAGTAATTCATAAAGGTGAGAAAAGTTACAAGTGTGTTTTATATAGAAAGAAAGGCATCGAAGGAGAGATACAAATATATATGAGAGGCCAGCACAAGCCTGATCCATAACAGGACAGTACAAAGGACAATAAACCACCCGGTGAGACTTGAAGAAGAAGATGCCCCACTGGGTGGAGGAAAGGGTTCGTCGCATTAAAGAGCATCATGATAAAGGGTTTTAGGGAATTTAGTGACATTTGTAATTGTATTCAGAATGAAATCCTACAAGGACTTTTTAAAGAACCATATGCAACTAAAATGACATCAATTGGTTTTGTAATACAGTAGTAAATGTTTCTTTTGTGAATTCTTCATTGACACAATTATTCAACCCCTTAAAGACTACCACTCTGAAGAACAGAGGTTCATTCAAGTGTTTTCAATCAGGTATTGAAAACACCTGTGGATGTCACGGAGCAGCAATAAAGCATAATAAGCACCAATTAGGCAGCTTTAAAATGACTGTGATACTCAGCTCCTTCTAGACATTTACTGGTGTGGTTACAAACATGGTGAAGTCAAGAGAATGGTCCAGGAAGACAAGAGAAGAGGTGATTACTCTTCACAGGAAGGGCAATGGCTATAAGAAGATTGCAAAGATGTTAAACATACCAAGAGAGACCATAGGAAGCATCATTCCCAAATTCAAGGCAAAGGGCACTGTTGAAACGCTACCTGGTCGTGGCAGAAAGAAGATGCTGACTTTGACTGCTGTGCGCTACCTGAAGCGTAGAGTGGAGAAAAGTCCCCGTGTGACTGCTGAGGAACTGAGAAAAGATTTGTCAGATGTGGGTACTGAAGTTTCAGCTCAGACAATACGGCGCACACTGCGTAATGAAGGCCTCCATGCCAGAACTCCCAGGCGCACCCCCTTGCTGTCTCCAAAGAATAAGAAGAGTCGACTGCAGTATGCCAAAAGTCATGTGGACAAACCACAGAAGTTTTGGGATAGTGTTCTGTGGACTGATAAAACAAAATTAGAACTGTCTGGGCCCACGGATCAACGCTATGTTAGGAGGAAGAACAAGGCCTATGAAGAAAAGAACACCTTGCCTACTGTGAAGCATGGCGGGGGGTCAATCATGCTTTGGGGCTGTTTTGCTTCTGCAGGTACAGGGAAGCTTCAGCGTGTGCAAGGTACCATGAATTCTCTTCAGTACCAAGAGATATTGGATGACAATGTGATGCAGTCCGTCACAAACCTGAGGCTTGGGAGACGTTGGACCTTTCAACAGGACAATGATCCCAAGCATACCTCCAAGTCCACTAGAGCAGGGGTCAGCAACCTTGGCTCCCTGATGTTTTGGGAACTACATCTCCCATGATGCTCAGTCACCCATTAGGCTGACTGAGCCACATGGGAAATGTAGTTCCCAAAACATCAAGGAGCCAAGGTTGCTGACCCCTGCACTAGAGCATGGTTGCAGATTAAAGGCTGGAACATTTTGGAGTGGCCATCGCAGTCACCTGACTTAAATCCGATTGAGAACCTCTGGTGGGACTTAAAGAAAACAGTTGCAGTGCGCAAGCCTAAGAATGTGACTGAACTGGAGGCTTTTGCCCATGACGAATGGGCGAAGATACCCGTAGATCACTGCAAGACACTTGTGTCAAGCTATGCTTCACGTTTAAAAGCTGTTATAACTGTAAAAGGATGTTGTACTAAGTACTAAGATTGAATGTCACTTGGGGGTTGAATAAAACTGATAATGATGTGAGCACAGAAAAGACATTTGTGCTTATTTCATTATAAATGTTATGTTATATTTGTCTGACCTACACGTGCCTCTTTGATTTAATTGTAAGCAAGATGACTGAATGATCAAAATCAATGTCAAACTGGCCAAAACACTCAATTTCAGTGGGGGTTGAATAATTTTGAACACAACTGTAATAAGGAAAAAAGGTGTCATCTGCGCTCGTTTCTATGTATTCCATGTACAACAAAACTGAGGTTTTTGTTTGTTTCAATGGCCATTGCAACGTAAGCTCACTCACCACTTCAAGGCACCTCTTTATAGAGTGAGTACCTAACAAATGTAACCAAAAAGGCCGCTCTACTGAGCAGCTCCAAGCCCCTCCTGCTGCTTTTCAGCCAAGGAGAGGCAGAGATGGTGGGTTTTATTTATACACGCACCAAACACTTCCCAACTGTAATAAGGCTGGGGTCAGACGAACGCAGTGCGAACGCGCGTGCAGCCGCACTTAATCACGGCCGCAGTAGCAGCAAATGACGGGCAATATACAAAGTACAGCCGCACGAAAGTCCGGCTGCGCAACGCAAGCGGCAAACAAACGCATTTTTTCGAGAACGTGATACCGCTAGTACTGACGTACAGAGTGCGCTGCGTCCGCATAGCGGCGTGTGTGCGTGAGTAGGAGATGTCAGACGCTGCACACGTCCGGCCAACATCACGTCCAGACACAAAAAGTGTTTTCTTGATGATCCGTACAAAATCACGGACGAAAATGCGCATCGTATGACCGCTGTCGCGTATTCCGTGAAAAAATACGTCCATTCGTTCAAACGCACTTTTTCATGGACAACGCAAAAAATGCGTTCGTCTGACCCTAGCCTAATTGTTTATTATTTTAACTTGCAGCAAAAAGCCTCTTTATTCATAGATTTTTAGCATCGTTTAGGCCTTACTCAGGATTTTTTCAGCAATTTTTTTCCGTCTTTTTTTTTAAGTGTTTTTTTCTGTAACAGCCCTTTTTATTATCATTCATAGGATTTTATATGGAAATTCCAGATCTTTCCGTTCAGTAGTTTTTTTGCAATTAGCGTTTAAGATTTTGAAACTTTCAAGTGCACTGGGTTTTTTTTCTACCCGTTTCTTCAGCTTGTCGGCTTTTTTGGGCAGCTGCTCTGCGCTGAGATCGGTGGCTCGTCGGCTTGGTTTTTACGGTGGTTCCGGCAGCTTTTCAGTGGGTGTTTGGCGGGATTGCGGCGGGTTTTCCCTGCACTCCGGGCACCCTGCGGTGAATGCTGAATTTAGTATTTTTTGGAATTCTTCTCTATTTTTACACTCAGTTCTGCCATTGATTTCGACATCTGTCATTTTTATTATCCCTTAAACTCCGAGCCCCAACACAAAGCCACTATAAAATGAATTTGGTGGTTACTGTCCGGTGATCGCTAACTCGGTGTGAGGGTCACATGATAGTTATACGAAGATGAGCCACCGCGTAAGAATGGTGGAAAACCTTCTTTCAAATAAAGGGACATGTGATATATTCCTCTAAGGGGGGGGGGGTGATATGGACCCCCTTAATATTTTTAGAAACCCAGAACATGGAATAAGTATGGAATTCTGTAAATTGTTTTGTTTCACCTACTTATGGATTCGCAGCAAAGAGGATACATTGAACCCAGAGGATGTGAGTCTCTTTCAATCCATATTATTATGAACATACACGTGTTACATCACATACACGTGTTACATCACATACACGTGTTACATCACATACACACATACACGTGTTACATCACAAACACACATACACGTGTTACATCACATACACGTGTTACATCACAAATACACATACACGTGTTACATCACATACACGTGTTACATCACATACACACATACACGTGTTACATCACATACACGTGTTACATCACAAATACACATACACGTGTTACATCACAAATACACATACACGTGTTACATCACAAACACACATACATGTGTTACATCACATACACACATACACGTGTTACATCACATACACATGTTACATCGCATACACGTGTTACATCACATACACGTGTTATATCACATACACACACATGTTACATCGCATACACGTGTTATATCACATACACACATACACATGTTACATCGCATACACGTGTTACATCACATACACGTGTTATATCACATACACACATACACATGTTACATCGCATACACGTGTTATATCACATACACACATACACATGTTACATCACATACACGTGTTATATCACATACACACATACACATGTTACATCGCATACACGTGTTACATCACATACACGTGTTACATCACATACACACATACACGTGTTACATCACATACACACATACACGTGTTACATTGTGGAAAGTTTTGTTGTGTTTCTTAATGAATTGTGTTGTATTGTTTACATTGTCTGATTTATCAACTCTAGGTATTCCTCAATTGTCAGGCGCAGGTGAACCAAGCGGAGGCGGGCGAGGGTACGAGCCTGGGATCCAGTGACACACAGGAGACGCAGAGGAAGGGTAAAGCAGGGTTTAATGGAATAGATCCAAATACAGAGACAGGATGGTATGGCTATAGGTCAGAGTAAGGGAGTGGGGTGGGACAGGAAAAGGGCTGAGAGCACAAGGCAAGGAGGAAAGCCAGATGTGAGGAGTACTACAACAGGACGGAGTAACAAGACAGAGACACAGAGGGCAACCCACCAGGAGATATACAGGAGACACAAGACAGTAGACAGGAGGGACAGGAAAAGGGCTGGCTGAAGGCAGGAAGGATCACTGATAGCAGAGGGCATGGCTGAAGGATCTGGATGGGAACACATCTGGAGGATCTGGATGGGAACATGGCTGGAGGATCTGGATGGGAACAATCCTGGAGGATCTGGATGGGAACACGGCTGGAGGATCTGGATGAGAACACGTCTGGAGGATCTTGATGGGAACACGTTTGGAGGATCTGGATTGGTACACATCTGGAGAATCTTAATGGGAACACGGCTGGAGGATCTGGATGGGAACACGTCTGGAGGATCTGGATGGGAACATGGCTGGAGGATCTGGATGGGAACATGGCTGGAGGATCTGGATGGGAACATGGCTGGAGGATCTGGATGGGAACAATCCTGGAGGATCTGGATGGGAACACGGCTGGAGGATCTGGATGAGAACACGTCTGGAGGATCTTGACGGGAGCACGTTTGGAGGATCTGGATTGGTACACATCTGGAGAATCTTAATGGGAACACGGCTGGAGGATCTGGATGGGAACACGTCTGGAGGATCTGGATGGGAACATGGCTGGAGGATCTGGATGGGTTCACGTCTGGAGGATCTGGATATGGGAACACGGCTGGAGGATCTGGATGGGTACACATCTGGAGGATCTGGATGGGAGCACGGCTGGAGGATCTGGATGGGAACATGGCTGGAGGATCTGGATGGGAACATGGCTGGAGGATCTGGATGGGAACACGGCTGGAGGATCTGGATGGGAACATGGCTGGAGAATCTTGATGGGAACACGTCTGGAGGATCTGGATTGGTACACGTCTGGAGAATCTGGATATGGGAACACGGCTGGAGGATCTGGATGGGTACACATCTGGAGGATCTGGATGGGAACACGGCTGGAGGATCTGGATGGGAACATGGCTGGAGGATCTGGATGGGAACATGGCTGGAGGATCTGGATGGGAACACGGCTGGAGGATCTGGATGGGAACACGGCTGGAGGATCTGGATTGGAACACGGCTGGAGGATCTGGCTGAGTAAACAACTGGTGGATCTGGATGGCAGCACTGCCTGATGGAGGCTCCACCCTTAAGGCTAGGGTCAGACGAGCGTGATTTCTACGGACTGTACGTCCGTGCACACGGACGTACGTCAGTACGGAAGACACAGTAGTGGCCAGACAGTCCGTTTTTTTCACTGACGTATATTTTGACGGATGTAGGAGAGAAAATAAATTAAAAAGCAAAACCATTTTGTCCGTGAAAAATGCTGGACGTATAAATTCAGTCCGTCTGACCACGTTCCATCACTCACACACAAAGCTATGCGGACGTTGCGGACGCAGCGCACTTTGTGCGGCCGTTCTAGTGGTTGTACGTTCTTGCCTGCCTTGCGTCCGTGGGCCGCGGCCGTTGTGCGTCCGCAGTTCAGTGCGGACGTACTTCATGTGTCAGGCTCCAATGGGCTTTCTGTCATGCTATCACGGACGTATTTTTAGGCGCAATCACGGACGTGAACACTACGCTCGTCTGACACCAGCCTAAGTAGGGAAGCACAGAAAGGGAATTAGGAGCACCTGCGATTGCTGCATGCTCACAGGAGTAGACAGGACATTCCAGGAAAGGTGCTGTCATGGTGTTTCAAGCCGGAGGACACCAGTTTGGGCCTACCTGCTGCAGCGGCAGCGTGAGCCGTGACATTAATAGACATTGAATGAGAATTCCTTTTCATCGCTGCTACATATTAAATCAATGTGCTGCTGCAAATGTGAGCATAAAAAATAACTACTACAAGGTACCAGATGTCAACATTTTGCAGCACAAGAGCATCAAACCACAAGGTACAACCCCATCCTGCTAGGGGTTTTCTGACACATCTTTTTCTATTTCCTGTTAACTTGAACCCACTAAAAAAGCGATTATAGAGATAGAGGAGGAATGACAAACAACAGAGGGAGGGGGAGAATAAAGGATAGATGAGATAATAGGGTGTGAAAAAGAACGAAAAGCGAGAGAAAAAGAGAATCTGAGATAAAACCCAACAAGAAAGATAACAAGGGAGGGAGACTCCGAGACTTCGACTCTAACAAAGACTGAAGCCACAAAAAGAGACAGAAGCCAGATCAAGGGAGGGAAAGATGAGGAGAGAGTAAGAGACAAAGAGCGGACGTGAGACAGACAGGTGGAAAACGAGAGAAGGAAAGAAACTCGCCACTGGGGCAGGAGCGGCTGTATGTACAAGCAAGACAGAGGGGGGCTACACATGGCCAGATATGGAATTTATTGCTTATCTTTGTGGATTTGCTTATCGGCTCCTATGAAAGCAAGTAAGTGAATAAACACATTTCAGACCTTCTGAAACAATGTCTTCATGTCATTAAAAAAAAACGAGCCGTATGTTCTAATATCAATACTTTCATAAACTCTGCTACAATGGTCTCATATCTCGGCCTCGTATCATTTTATAACAATAGAATTATATCTCAACCTCTGATTATTTCATAATATTATTATATGATGGATTCTATCTCAGACTCTAAACATTCTATAATATTATTATTATTATTACTACGCAACTTCTAATCCTTAGATAATGGTGTTATTATATCTCAGTCTCTTCATTCTGTAATTAAATGATTAGAGGCTGAGATATATAACAATATTATTATATCTGCCTTTATTTATTCTGTAACATTATTATATCTCAGCCTCTAAACACACTATGATAATATAATTATATCACAATCTCTAAACATTCTATAACACTGTTATTGAATGTCAACCACATAGTGTTCCATGAAAATGATTTTATATATCACCCTCTGATCGTTCTATAAACATGTTATTATACGTGAGCTTCTAATCATTCTGTAATTATGTTATTATGGCTCAACTTCTAATCATTCTATAATATTATTATCTAACTTTTATGTAAAAACATTATTACAGAATGAATTGAGGCTCAGAAATAGCAACATAGTTATAGAATGATTTCAGGCTGAGGTGTAATAGTATTATTATGGAATGATTAGATACTCAGATATAATAACATTATTACAGAATGCTTAAATTTAAAGGTTTAGATTATCTAAGCCTCTAATCATTCTATAATAATGTTGGTTTATCTGAGTCTTGATGCAATAATAATGATGCTATGTTATTGTATATCAACCTCCGGCTCTGATCATTCTATAATGATATTATTATACCTCAGCCTGTAATCATGTTATTATATTGTTATTATAACTCAACCTCAAATCACTCTGTAATAGTATCATTATATCTCAAACCCTGGTCATTCTATAATAATGTTTTTATATCTCAGCCTCTAATCATTCTATAATAATGTTATTGTATATCAGCCTCTAATCATTCTATAATAATGTTATTGTATATCAGCCTCTAATCATTCCATAATAATGTTATTGTATATCAGCCTCTAATCATTCTATAATAATGTTTTTATATCTCAGCCTCTAATCATTCTATAATAATGTCATTGTATATCAGCCTCTACTCATTCAGTAATTATGTTATTATAGCTCAACTTCTAATTGTTCTATAATATTATTATATCTGTCACGTCAGACTTCTCCAGAATAAGAGACATTTAATTTCATCTTATCATATCTAACTTTTATATAAAAACATTAATTATTATAGTATGAATGGAGGCACAGATATAATAACATAATTATAGAATGATTACAGGCTTAGGTATAATAGTATTATTATGGAATGAGTAGATACTCAGATATGATAACATTATTACTGAATGATTAAAGACTAATTATCTAAGCTTCTAATCATTATATAATAATGTTATTTTATCTGAGTCTTGAGCCTCTAATCATTCTATTATAATATTACTGTATCACAGCCTCTAATCATTCTATAATAATGTTATTATATCTCAGCCTCTAATGATGCTATAATAATATTATTGTGTATCAACCTCTGATCATTCTATAATGATATTATTATACCTCAGCCTGTAATGATGTTATTATAACTCAATCTCAAATCACTCTAATAGTATTATTATATCTCAACCTCTAATCATTCTATAATAATGTTATTGTATATCAGCCACTAATCATTCTATAATATTATTATTCCTTAGCCTCTAATCATGCTATAATAATGTTATTATATATCAGCCTCTAATCATTCTATAATGATATTATTATCCCTCAGCCTGTAATTATTCTATAATAAAGTTATTGTATATCAGTCTCTAATCATTCTATAATGATATTATTATCCCTCAGCCTGTAATTATTCTATAATAAAGTTATTGTATATCAGTCTCTAATCATTCTATAATGATATTATTATCCCTCAGCCTGTAATTATTCTATAATAAAGTTATTGTATATCAACCACTAATCATTCTATAATGATATTATTATACCTCAGCCTCTAATCATTCTATAAAAATGTTATTATATATCAGCCGCTAATCATTCTATAATATTATTATACCTCAGCCTGTAATTATTCTATAATAATGTTATTATTCCTCAGCCTCTAATCATTCTATAATAATGTTATTATATATCAGCCTCTAATCATTCTATAATGATATTATTATTCCTCAGCCTGTAATTATTCTATAATAAAGTTATTATAACTCAACCTCAAATCACTCTGTAATAGTATCATTATGTTTCAACCCTTGATCATGCTCTAATAATCTAATTACAGTATATCTCAGCCTCTAATCTTTCCATGATAAGGTTCTTCTATCTCAGATTTCAGGCATTTTATTATGGCGGCTTGGTTTCCACCATCGTGTAACAGTCTTCTGTTGTTTCAGCAGTTGCTCGTTGTATGTCAATGTTCTCATGGTTCAAACCCAGGCCATTCTATAAAATACATGTTCGCAACTCAGAATCGACTTATTCCAGAATCTCGTGGCTCCTCGTTATTCTATGTTAATCTTCTCATGTTTACATGTCACTCCCCTGTTAAGCCAGTCTTCTGTGAAGTGGGGATTTTGCCCACGTGTCTCAGTACCAGGCCCGGCCGGTTAATGCTAGCAGAGAAATAGTCAATCTTACAAGTGAGTTGGAAGAGCCAAAAATATATCCCCTCCATGCTGTTATATTCCATCTTCTGCCGGGGTCATTGTTACTTGTTGCGGCCTCGTCTCTATTTCTCTCTCCGTGTGCAATTTCCTCAATTCATTAAAACTGTAAAGGAGATGAAGGGTCTGTTCATGGATCTAGAGATGTGTTTGGGAGGTGCAGTCCTCCTGACTTGTTACATTGTTTTCCAACCCTCTCCTGTGTTGAAGTCACCCTGTACCTAAAATTCTAGATGCAGGGTGTTTGTGTTTTTTGAGCCCCATCCCCCTGATTCTTGTGTTATATTATTATACCCTGATGTGTTTATTGTAGTGTCGTGTTATATACACTGAGTGTTTCCCGTACGTGTATCTGTAATTGATTCCTTTGTTTCCCCATGATTCCATCCAACCCCCAGATTCTGGCTTAAACCAGACCTCTCTGCCCCTTCCCCAGCCATTGTCTAATGCACCAGGGCATGTCTGTGGGAAGGGGAAGGCTATTGAGTATGGAAACGCTGGGGCGTGTTTTACCTTTGTATTCAGCACCTCCCCCTGTCTGTGTTTGTAATTATAAACTGTAAATAAAGTCATTCCCAGTTTGTTTTCACCCTGCAAAGAGCTCCGGCTATTAACTGGGTGGATTTGTGCCAGAATCAGTATTCCTGTGGGATACTGACAGTGAGAGGGGCATTCTGCACGTAGGTATGGGACCCCCATGTTACAGGGTCCTCTTTTCCGGGGGCAGGGTTCAGCGATATTCAGCAAATGTCTCATTTCCATTAGTTTAGAGGAGCCTTCATGTGAGCGATGCTGGAGATTCTCATCATTTGTATGACTTTAAATTACACAGCAATGAATCTAAAGCCGTTCGGCTCATTCTGACCACTTTATAGGTTTACAATGGTCAGGATGTAAGGAGTGCCCCTCCCCCAGCTCCCCTGATCTGATGAAATTGTGGGATGAAGCAGAGGAGTTTCCTCCACCATACCAAGCATCACCTGCAGCCAGGATTTTGAATTTGCAGTCTCTTCTCAATTATTTTCAGGACAGAAAAAGGGAACTGATTGTGCTTTTTCATAGCGTGTTCCTTAAGGTTATAAATGCTGCAGTCGGCTCTGGGGTGGGATCGTGCGCAGGATGATTTAGAAATGCACAGACAAACATCCTGACTATTAAAAACAGGAAAATCGTTCCTTTGTATTTATTGTTATTATTTCTTTACCCTAATTGATGATTGAGAGCGATGTGTTGTAATTCCAGTAACGAGGGAAGGGCCGGGGGTTCTGATTAATTAAGAATCTCTCAAACCTGATGGACCTTATTATACCAAAAGTTGCAGTGTTCTTTGTATTTCTTGTGATTTTGCATTCATTTTTGCTTGTTTGTTTGATTGAAACAATTATTTTAAGGCTTGTGTTTTGTTTCTTTGCAAAAAAACCAACAACTCATGTTTGAGCTGCAAAATAAATGCTCGCCCTCTATTTACCGGCGGCCGGTGTTTCTGAGCTGCGGTGGGTTTATAGTAGATAGAGGGTGAATAGCGGTTTAGGTCTTCATAGGGTTAATTGGGGGATAGCTATTTATACTGTTTATATATATTTTCAATAAAAAAACGGCAGAAGGTTGCACTCAACATCAAAAACTAAGCGGGTGCATCTAAGCCAAAACACCAAGAAAGAGCGCATCGTATTATTGACACGTTCTTCCATCATTTTCTGTGAAAAAAAACACCGTTTTAAAAATGCTCAAAAAACCTGACTGAGTTAAAACGACGGGGATTCAGTTCACAAAGTTATGATCATAATTTGCTTAAGCTGTCACAGTCTCTCGGCGACATTTCGGTGTTCTCTGAATAACCCCCACAGAGACTTTTTGCTGCAGATTAAAGCAATAAACGGTTTATTAGATATTGGATAAAGCGGGGATATTTTTAACATTGAAACCTATGGGATTCGTCTGGTTAAACCTGCCGAATTAAACCACCGAACATCAGGGCATTTCACTGACATTTCCCTGCTGTTCAATGTGAATAGATTTACCATTACTTCTCTATGAGGGATTTCACTGCCGCCGAACAGGCACCGTACTTGCTGGCAATTCAGCAAAATGTGGTGAACTGCCTGCTCCCTGAATAGCTGAATGGCCCTGAAATGTCACCGTACGGGGAAATTCACTGTTCAGTGACATTTCGGGGCCAGAGCGGCTTATTATGTATAACCCTGTTTATTTAATTTTTTTAAGGTTTTTTTTTTGGGGATTTTTTTCAGCAAAAGTTTTCTTCCCTTCTTTTTTTTCTTTTCCTTTTAATAGCGCTTTTTTATTCTCTGTGACAGACCTTTTTATTATCATTCTTTGGATTTTATATGTAAATCCCAGACATTTTCATCCAGTATTTTTTTTGGCAAACAGCGTTTCAATTTTGACACTTTCAAGCGTATTTTTATTTTATTTTTTACACCGTTCGTCGTCTTGTCTGCTTTTTTCTGGCAGCTGGCCGGTGCTGTGTTCGGCAGATTGTCGGCTATTTTCAGACGCGTTCAGCGGGTTTGCGGCGGATTGTTGGGTACATTCAGTGGGTTTTCTGTGGCATTTCAGATTGGTCCGATTTTTCGGATCGTATCGGCGAGTTATCGGCAGATTGTCAGTGATTTCCCCCTCCCCAAATCCGTTCGGCTTCTTTTTCCCTGCACTTCGAGGATCCTGCGGTGAATGCTGAATTCCCTGATGTGCGGGGAACGAGAGAGCACCGAAATGTCTCTGAATAACCTCTATAGTGTTAATAGGGGGTGAAGGCAGTCATTAGGGTTAATGAGGGAGAGTTAAGCCCCTGTAGTGCAGCACAGGGTATCGTCACATCACGCAGGGTTAATAATACAGCAATGGCAATGCATTATGCAATAAGATGGATTTTTTTTTTTTTTGAGAAAGAGATTTCTCTTGTTTTCAAGTATATCCTGGGTGGTGAGTCTGTACCATTAGGTGTCTTTGCCCAAGGACACTTACTGGAGAGGTGCTCTTGCCGGGATCGAACCCATGACTCCACAGGCTCTCTCCATGCAGAACAGTGATGTTACCTCTACTCCACCCAGGCGATATTAATATTAATAGATACAGGAAAACTGTGTCGTGCCTGAGCGCTACCGGGGCGCAGTGGCGTAGCGTGGGGGGACCTCGGGGGCGGTTGCCCCGGGTGCAATTTTCTATGGGGCGCAAAATTTCAAGAGAAATTTGAACCACTAATATTTTCCAGCAGGGATCAGCAAGGTGTCCGCTCACGGACACTGTTGTTCGTGAGAGGCCCTTGCACAGGCAGCCACGAGTTTTGCGGCGCCGGCGGTGACTTAACATTCAGCGTCCAGAAGGGAGGACCAGAACAGAAAATTCTGGTCCTGTCCTGACTCCTCCTTAATGCTGACATGAGTCACATGAAGCAGCACAGCATTATCCGACAGAACACCCTGTACCACGCTTGTCAGCCCCCCTTGAAGCCCTGTGCCAGCCCCCCGCTGCTGGCAGCCCTGCAGCCGCTGAACAGGAAGGAGGGAGGGAGGCACCTGCCCTGCAGCACATTTAAAATCCAGTATCCACTAGGCCCCCTGGGCAGCTCCCCCACAGGCCACCATCAACTTCATGCAGGTAGGCGACACTGTGTGACACCAGAGCAGCGTGACCAACACACAGTGAGGGGTACTGGGGGTATGAGGGAGAGGGTGACTGGGGGTTCAGGAATAGAATGATTGGGGATACTGGGAGAGAGTGACTGGGGTACTTTGAGAGAGAGTGACTGGGGGTACTGGGAGAAAGTGTGGGTACTGAGAGAGAGAGACTGGGGGTACTAGGAGAGAGTGACTAGAGGTACTTGGAAAGAGATTGTGACTAGGGGGGTACTGGGAGAGAGTGACTGGGGTACTTTGAGAGAGAGTGACTGGGGTACTGGGAGAAAGTGGGGGGTAGAGAGAGAGAGAGGCTGGGGATACTGGGAGAGAGATTTACTGGGAGTACTTGGATAGAGAGAGTGACTGGGTACTGGGAGAGAGTGGGTACTGGGAGAGAGTGGCTGGAGGTACTGGGAGAGAGTGACTGGGTACTGGGAGAGAGTGACTGGAGGTACTGGGAGAGTGACTGGGGGTACTGGGAGAGAAAGTGACTGGGGTACTTTGAGAGATAGAGAGACTGGGGTACTGGGAGAGAGTGACTGGGGGTACTGGGAGAGAAAGAGTGACTGGGGTACTGGGAGAAAGTGTGGGTACTGAGAGAGAGACTGGGGGTACTGGGAGAGAGTGACTAGAGGTACTTGGAAAGAGATTGTGACTGGGGTACTGGGAGAGAGTGACTGGAGGTACTTGGAGAGAGTGACTAGGGGGTACTGGGAGAGAGACTGGGGGTACTGGGAGAGAGTGACTGGGGTACTGGGAAAGTGGCTGGGGTACTGGGAGAAATTGGGTTACTGGGAGGAGAGTGTCTGGGGGTACTGTGAGAGAGTGACTGGGGTAGTTGGAGAGAGAGTGACTGGGGGTACTGGGAGAGAGTGTCAAGGGGGTACTGGGAGAGAGTGACTGGGGTACTTGAGGGAGAGAGTGACTGGGAAGTATGAGAGTGGAACTATGCTAGGGTATACTGGGACAGGGTGACTGGTAGCCGTGGCGTAACATGGGGGCATGTGTGTTTTATTTATTATATCAGTATTTTCTTAATATACAATACATGTGCTTGTGGGGTAACGGGGGTCACTACTCTACTGGTGGAAGGGAATCAGGGTGTGTTACCGTGTCCACAGGTTGGGGGGCGCACAATTCTTGCCTTGCCCCGGGCGCTGACAACCCACGCTACGCCGCTGCCGGGGCGGCTGCAATTACCAGGCGTATCCAGCCCTGCAACATGTATAAAACATAAACTAACAAATATATTCTCCAGTGAACTGGCCACCATGGGACAGTCACTGATTTATCCGGGAGCGGCAACAAACAATGGCACAGATGCCTTTAATTAATTCACAAAGAGACACTCCCAAATACCAACTTAAAAACAACATATACACACCAGCAGTGTGAGGAGAAATTAGAGATATATGGTAGTGGGCATAGTAGCTGTTATTGCAATAGTATACTGTGATCCCTCGGGTGCTGATAAATATAGCTGAAATACAGCCACCAATTGTTAATAGTAAAGCTCAATTGCCTAGGATCAAAGATCCAACCGTATTTGGGCAACCAGAGGCCAAATCAAATTAGTTATAGATATATATTCAATGCTTACCACTAGCGCTAATACTCATCAGATTCTACTCTTACCCTCACAACTGCAAAAAACAAGACATACAGTATTAAAACCACATAGGTTAAACACTCAGCTCGACATATGTTTCGCCGGTAACAACCGGCTTCATCTGGAGCGAAAATTGAATGGCTTATCGTAAGTGTTCCCCTCCCTCCTTAAAAGACGTTAGGTCTACTGAAATTGACCAATGAAAAGATAAATATGTCCCACGTGTCATGAAGCATTTACAGCTGATATTAATACAGATGAATTAGGACTGATTAGTAAACTGAGGTTGTAGTACACAATCACATGTCCCTACTCCACCATTAGAAAAGCAGGGATGTTGACATGTGCATAAACAAACAAAAATTAAGTACGCTACTGAGCGTTAATGTTCATATCCATACTATTTGTAGCGTTTGTATTTAATAAATTGGTTTACACTTCTCATCAAATTAGAGAACATAGAAGTGGTACCAATCCACTCAACCCAATTGGAAACGATAAATACACGAAAAAGTACCCAGAAAGAGCGCATTATAAGGTTCATGTCGCTCATCACTGGGTTACGGCATGGCCTATCGTATCAATGAGATACCACGTGACGCGATTCTACCAATGGTCGGCGCATGGTATCAAAAACCTTTTTTTCCCCTAAATATAAGTACAAGCAATCTTCTAATAGGTTCCCACGTGACTCCATTCAATCCATGCAATGTTCATATCAATCACCCGTTTCCATTACTCGTTAATGTGTCGCGGACCTTGATCAGAGAGATGCTCTTAAAAATATGAAAGAGAGACGGCGCCAATGACCCCTAAAGACTGGTACTATAGTCATCTGTTAAAATCAAAACACCGATTGCCTACCCATCATACTCTAATGGTCAAAAGAGATCTCTAGACCTCACAATAAAGTGAAACCACAGGTATTAGATATTGGTGGGCGTTCTCACCTTGGTTTTTCTTTTGTTTAAATTTTGTTATGTATAAAACATAACAAGAAAAAAAGGGAAAGGAGATGGATTGTAAAACTCATTACTATAATGGTATTTTCACCTGCAGAAGGCGCGCGCGATGTTACCCGACGCTGTCCGCCTGGGGCTGATATGCAGCATGCGCAGACAAGGTTTTTTTCAACTAAACTACGAACGCTCTTTCACGCCACCGATTCACTATTTAGTGAATAACCCCCTTTCCGTGCACGCTGCAGTAAGACCGGCTGCTTTGAAACACGAATTAATAAAAAAGAAAAATATTTAACGAAATGAAACAAACGAATGAGTTTCGTTTCAACAAATTTGGTTCGAACAAAGTTTTTTTCCATTTAAGGAAGGAATGAATGAAATGCGATCTCTGCAGGTTCCTCCTGAGCATCTTCTCCTTTACCCTCACAGCCCTAAGAGCTTGACAAAGGTCACATTTATTGGCTGAAACATTGCTACCAAGATTCATCCGATAAAGCTGCTTTTTCTCGGCCATTGAAGCACCTGGCGTCCTTGTTTATCACAACCTGGTGTCGTCCTTCTGGGTTCTATTCGTGAGCTTCTGTATCTGAGTGTCACCTTTTTTTTTTTTTTAATTCTTTATTTTGAGAATTGCATTTCAGAATAAGACATATCTGCGCTGTGATCAGTGGCTAGTCGGGTTTCTCCGGGCGTGTTCGGCGGGGTTAATCCAGCTGTTTTCTGCGGGTTTGGGGTGAGTTATGTTCTGCGGGTTTGCAGTGAGTGTTCTGCGGGTTTGCGGCGGCTTTCCCCTTCACTACAGGGGCCCTGCGGTCAGGGGCGTAACTACCAGGGGTGCAGAGGGTGCCACTGCACCCGGGCCCTTGAGTCCGGGGGGCCCACAATCCCATGCCTGGGCGCCTGCCTATGTTTTATATATTTTTTTTAAATTTATTTTATGCTTATTTGTGAGTTTTACTTTGGAGCTCTGTGATACAGTAATATCTAGTGTGTATGAGTGTGAGGTTTATTGCTGTGGAGCTCTGATACGCTCATACACACTGCACATTGCTGTGAGTTTTATTTCTGTGGAGCTCTCTGATATGTTCATACACAACGCACATCACTGAGGTTTATTGCTGTGGAGCTCTGTGATACGTTTATACACAACGCACATCACTGAGGTTTATTGCTGTGGAGCTCTGTCAGATACAAAGTGCACATTACATTAAAAATGGGATGGACTGAAGAGGTCATAGTGGACCTGGAAAAATGGGACACTGTCTGGAGTCAACATTGTGGACCTGGAGGGGGCCAATGCATGTTGACGGGAGGGGGGACAAAATATGTTTTTGCCTAGGTTGGGGTGGCGGGGCCGTCGTGGTTCCTGCACCTTGGCCCTGAGGTACATAGTTACGCCTCTGCCTGCGGTGCTTGCTGAATACACCGCAGGGTCGGCGAAATAGGATTGCCGAATCGCCCCGAAGTGCGGGGAAGGAAAAGTCACAGATCATGCAGTGACTTTTCGAATCTCTTTGAATAACCCTGCATGTTTTGGTTTCTCTTGGGAATCCGGCTCGAATGACTCAATCAGAAATGAATATGTGACGTCACATAGAAGTTCCGGGAGTCGCACAGATGTTTTAGAACTACACTTCCTATGATGCTTATTCACCGCTAAGAGTATCTGAGCATTATGGGAACTGTAGTTTCAAAACATCTCGGGGGCCAAGGTTGCTGACCCTGAACTGAGCAATTAAGGATCTCAGAGATCACCTGGTTATGGTGAGACCAGGAAAATAAACTAGTTACTTAACCTTTCTGCTACCCTGACCACCACCTTCATCACCACCACCTTCACCACCACGTGGTTTATACCACAGATTGAATCAGAAGAGTCATCTGGTGGATTAGAGCAGACGTGTCATCACTGACCACATCCCACATCAGAGTGAGACCACCTCGACTTGTAAAGCCTGTGCGCTCCTCCCATAGGATTCAATGGAATATATTCATTTGTTTTTTAAAGACCGTTCATTCTTTGCATTTTCAGCAAAAACTCTTTTTATTTTTTTTAAAACACCTTTTTGTTTGTTTTTTGAATAAATTATTGTTTCCCCAATTTTTTTAAAAACCCGTTTTTTTTATTCTGTAACAGACTTTTTTTATTCTTTTTTAAAGGACCTTTTTATTATTTGGACATATTTTAATTCATTTTTATTGGTTTAAACACCTATTAGGAATTCGCCGATGACAGTTCGGCAGTTATTGGTGCAGTTCGGCAGCTTCGCCAACGTCTGATAACTGCTTCGGCGACTCCAATTTCAGCAAAATAGGGTGACCATTTGCCAAAGAGGGAATTAACCGTATTATCGGCAAAATGGAATTGCCGATGTACAGCAAAAATAAAAGCGCAGAAGTAGTACGCAAGTTTGGTGCTTTATGAATAGATTCTATTATAGAGCACATTATAAAACACATGCTGCTTTTTTAACTTAATTGCATGTAAAAAGGAAATAAAATTAGTTTTTTCATCTTTAGGGTTAAATCTTTAGGGTTAGGGTTAAAATTACATTTAGGGTTAGAGTTACTTCTAAGGTTACAGTTAAAATTATGTTTACATTTGGGGTTAGGGTTACTACTAGGGATTACTTTTAAGGTTAGGCTTACATTTGGGGTTAGGGTTACTATTGTGGTTTACTTTTAGGGTTACAGTTACATTTAAGGTTAGGGTTGCTACTAAGGATTACTTTTAGGGTTACATTTGGGGTTAGGGTTACTATTGGGGTTTACTTTTAGGGTTAGAGTTACATTTGGTGTTAGGGTTACTATTAGGGTTTACTTTTAGGGTTAAGGTTACTATTAGGGTTTACTTTTAGGGTTAGGGTTACATTTGGGGTTAGGGTTGCTACTAAGGATTATTTTTAGGGTTAGGGTTACATTTGGGGTTAGGGTTACTATTGGGGTTTACTTTTAGGGTTAGAGTTACATTTGGTGTTAGGGTTACTATTAGGGTTTACTTTTAGGGTTAGGGTTACATTTGGGGTTAGGGTTGCTACTAAGGATTACTTTTAGGGTTAGGGTTACATTTGGGTTTAGGGTTACTATTAGGGTTTACTTTTATGGTTAGGGTTACTACTAGGGTTTACTTTTAGGGTTAGGGTTACTACTTCGGTTTACTTTTAGGGTTAGGGTTACATTTAGGGTTAGGGTTACTATTAGGGCTTACTTTTAGGATTATGGTTACATTTGGGGTTAGGTTTACTGCTTAAATTTGAGTGGATTGGGTTACTTTTGAGGTTAGGGTTACTTCAATCTAGAGTTTACTTTCAGGGATAGGGTTACATTTTGGGTTAGGCTTCTTCTAGGTTTAGGGTTACTTCTAAAGTTAGGGTTGGGGTTAGGGTGAAATTTGTGATTAGGGTTACTTCTAAAGTTAGGGTTAAGATTAGGGTTAGGATTACTTTTGGAGTTAAGGATACTTTTAGGGTTACTTCTATAGTTTGGGTTATTGTTATTTCAATGGTTAGAATTACATCTGGGGTTAGGCTTTCCTTTAGGCTTAGGGTTACAATTAAGGTTAGGGTTACTTTTGGAGTTTAATTCAAGGGTTAGGGTTAGCTTTAATTTTAGGGTTAGTTACTTTATGGTTAGGGTTAGACATGGGGTTATTGTTACCAAAATGCAGGTTTTCAGATGAAACAAAATACACGTCTCATGACTTTTACATTACAATGTCTTCAGTCACCGCACCGCTCCGCACCGCACCGCACCGTGCTGCTAGTGGAGTCTGTCTGTCCTTCACAGAGGTTTAATCCCTCCTGCACAGCTCTTTTATCGTGTTTTCACTCACAGATTACATTGATGTTCGTTAGCTCTGGTTTGATGTAATTGTATATTCATGCTCTGGATTATATGACAACAAAATCCCTGACTTTGTGGAGGACCACCTAGAAGAATCGATGTGGTTTTGATGGTGAAGGTCAGTCACAGTCGGCAGGAATCTCATTCAGATCTTTCTTCACTCACTTTTTGTTAAACCTGTCGTCATTTCTGGGGTTTTTTCGAGCGTTCGTACGGTCCAGCATTTCCTCGCACGCCTGGCTGTGGTCGCTGCCCAGTAGCACATATTAACAACTGAAACGTTCTGGAATATGTTCTAGAAGTTTGCGATTCACTAATCCTTCATGTCCAATGTCGGCTCCAGGTTCCCATCTCTTCCGGCTTTTTGGAGGGAGCAGTCCGTGCCAAGGAACCGTCCAAATCCGAAGCCAGGATGCTTGGCTGCCCGTGTGTAATGGATCCTGGAGCAACAACCTTACAGCGGTGCTGTGCAGGGACCTGAGATGCGGCAAACCTGAAGCGCAGACAGGAAGCCTACAAACACAACCCGTCAACCAGACCTTCCTGACGCTCACATGTTCGGATAATGATTCACTGAAGAACTGTAAAATTTCACCAATGGAAAGTGATTGTTCTGAACCTGTATCCGTCTACTGCACAGGTAACCCCAGCTCCATACAATGCGCTGATCACTCTGTCTGTCTACTGATGGTCCTGAAGCAGAGGACAATCCACCACAGGGAGAGGGCATCTCACCTCAGTCTCTGGAGAGACACTTAGGGTCCATAGCAGGTCATTCTCCTCTCTATTAAATTGCTGTCCCGAGGTTCCTTACAGTTTAATCTTGCAGGGACTAAGCGGCTCCTAGAATATGATGATATGGTTTGGGGCTTTGTGTGATTATATGGTTTGGGGCTCTATGGGATGATATGGTTTGGGGCTCTATATCATGATATGGTTTGGGGCTCTATGGGATGATATGGTTTGGGGCTCTATGGGATGATATGATTTGGAGCTTTATGTGATGATATGGTTTGGGGCTCTATGGGATGATATGGTTTGGAGCTTTATGTCATGATATGGTTTGGGGCTCTATGGGATGATATGGTTTGGGGCTCTATGGGATGATATGGTTTGGAGCTTTATGTCATGATATGGTTTGGGGCTCTATGGGATGATATGGTTTGGGGCTCTATGGGAGGATATGGTTTGGAGCTTTATGTCATGATATGGTTTGGGGCTCTATGGGATGATATGGTTTGGAGCTTTGTGGGATGATATGGTTTGGAGCTTTATGTGATGATATGGTTTGGGGCTCTATGGGAGGATATGGTTTGGAGCTTTATGTGATGATATGGGTTGGAGCTCTATGGGAGGATATGGTTTGGAGCTTTGTGTGATGATATGGTTTGGGGCTTTGTGTCATGATATGGTTTGGGGCTCTATGTGATGTTTTGGTTTGTTTTTCAGTGTGATGATTTAGAATTGGTGTATAATATATTTTTCTTCTCTCCTTGGTTTAGGCTCCTATGATCTTCGTCTGACGGATGGTGTAAGTCGCTGCTCTGGGAGAGTGGAGGTTTTCCTAGATGGCGTGTGGGGCTCTGTATGTAATGACGGGTGGGACATCTTGGATGCACATGTTACATGTCAACAGTTGGGCTGTGGATCTGCTTTGCAAGCTCTGGGTGCGTCTCACTTTGGACCTGGGCCATCAACGATCCACTGGGAGGACGTAAAGTGTAACGGCACCGAGCGTCACCTATGGGACTGTCCAAGTAGCACTCCACACAACTGCACAGATCGAGAGCACGCAGGGGTCATCTGTACAGGTAAGAAATCCTGCCCCAAAATCCATTTATAAACCATAAATGTTGTTATTATACAAAGACCAGGACGAGCAGGACGTAGAGTCATCCATTGATATAGCGGAAGAAATGGTCTGATGAAAAATGGTACAACTGGAGCTCATGCACTCCGGCAAGGCCCAAGTCTGTTGTACCCATCAGAAAAAGGCCAGGTGATCGGGTCAAGGTGGCCGTTTTGTTGGATATCTCTAAGACAATGTTTCAACTGAAGTGTTTTGTTTGTCAAGTGGGCTTGCCAAAAGCTGGAGCTTCAGCCGAATCGTTGTCCTAACCATATCCAATAAAACTGCCACCACGTCACTCGAGTCCCTGATCTCACTGCTTTTTCTGTTGGATCATCCATCATTGGTTTGGCAAACAGATATTTCTTACAAATGTCTAATTCTCCCATGAGTTTGTGTATCCAGAGCCGCCATGTCTTCCATTAACAATCCATGAGAAGAGATCCGTCCATTCCACATCTCCAATACCCAACCCAGTGTTACCATTCTGTCGGCCAAGCTATAACCAGAGAAAACACATGACGGGAGGAAGACACCATGACGCATAAAATATCAGATTACTTCCAAAGACATTATATCTTTTTATTAACCCTTCCTCAGCCAAACCAGTATCCAACAGTCCAGGAAGCAACCATTGACCTGATTTCACCAAATTTACCTCATCGATAAGGCTAGGAGTGAAAATAGGTCAGGAGAGATACAATAATTCACAGGTTTTCCACATAAAACACATTTACGTGTCTGTTTGGCTCCATGTTACCAGACGACATACAGTATTCTTAAACAATACAAATGTCTCATGACTTTTACATTACAATGTCTTCAGTCACCGCACCGCTCCGCACCGCACCGCACCGTGCTGCTAGCGAAGTCTGTCTGTCCTTCACAGAGGTTTAATCCCTCCCGCACAGCTCTTTTATCGTGTTTTCACTCACAGATTACATTGATGTTCGTTAGCTCTGGTTTGATGTAATTGTATATTCATGCTCTGGATTATATGATAACAAAATCCCTGACTTTGTGGAGGACCACCTAGAAGAATCGATGTGGTTTTGATGGTGAAGGTCGGTCACAGTCGGCAGGAATTTCATTCAGATCTTTCTTCACTCACTTTTTGTTAAACCTGTCGTCATTTCTGGGGGGTTTTCGAGCGTTCGTACGGTCCAGCATTTCCTCGCACGCCTGGCTGTGGTCGCTGCCCAGTAGCACATATTAACAACTGAAACGTTCTGGAATATGTTCTAGAAGTTTGCGATTCACTAATCCTTCATGTCCAATGTCGGCTCCAGGTTCCCATCTCTTCCGGCTTTTTGGAGGGAGCAGTCCGTGCCAAGGAACCGTCCAAATCCGAAGCCAGGATGCTTGGCTGCCCGTGTGTAATGGATCCTGGAGACACAACCTTACAGCGGTGCTGTGCAGGGACCTGAGATGCGGCAAACCTGAAGCGCAGACAGGAAGCCTACAAACACAACCCGTCAACCAGACCTTCCTGACGCTCACATGTTCGGATAATGATTCACTGAAGAACTGTAAAATTTCACCAATGGAAAGTGATTGTCCTGAACCTGTATCCGTCTACTGCACAGGTAACCCCAGCTCCATACAATGCGCTGATCACTCTGTCTGTCTACTGATGGTCCTGAAGCAGATGACAATCCACCACGGGTCCTTGGAGAGACACTTAGGGTACTAAGCAGGTCATTCTCCTCTCTATTAAATTGCTGTCCCGAGGTTCCTGTTTTACAGTTAAATCTTGCGGGGATTAAGCAGCTCCTAGAATATGATGATATGGTTTGGGGCTCTGTGTGATGATATGGTTTGGGGCTTTCTGTGATGATATGGTTTGGGGCTCTGTGTGATGATATGGTTTGGGGCTCTGTGTGATGATATGGTTTGGGGCTCTGTGTGATGATATGGTTTGGGGCTCTGTGTGATGATTAGGGATGAGCTGTTCGGTTCGATCGGTTTGGAGTTCGATTCGAACATTGGCCGTTCGAAAGTTTGCGAACTTCGAACTTTTTGGCGTGTTCAGTTCGAGTTGTAAAAAAAAAATTTGGGAAAAAAGTATAAAAAATGTTTTAAAAATACTAAAAAATCTAGAAATAAAGAGACTCTTTACTGCAGAATATTATAAGCAATGGTTTATTAGTTATTGAATTAAAAAACTACCCAGGGCAAGAAGGAACGCATGTGGGCGATGATTAGCAATGGACGGACTGTGTACGTCGTCAAGAAGCGGAATGTATAATAGCATAAACATGTTACATACACATAACACACATTACATACATCTACCAACATATGTCAACACATGCTGCAGCGTAATGTTTTATCTGTTTGTCAGACAAATGTGACTGTCATAAAATTATTCTGGCTTTATTTAAAATATTTGCGCACGTGTAGATTTTTCTGAAACTTTCACACCTCAAAATTACATGTGCTTAGAGTGCATGAGGCTTGTATAGGATTTTTTGCGCCGCCTGTGAGTTACATCTTTAAAATGCTGCAATGGGTGATGTGGATTTTCTAGTTTACAAGGAAAGCATGCTTTACAGTCTGCCTAATGTCTAGGTGCAAAGATTCTCACCTCTAAATGGCATGTGCTTCCAGCAGGGCTCTCAAATGGCGTAAACAACAGGTGTTAATTAGTGTTTGGAAATAACATGTGCTTCTAATTAGTCTGGTCTCATGAATTTGATACATTATTATTATTATTATTATTATTCTTTATTTATAAAGCGCCAGCATATTCCGCAGCGCTGTACAATAAGCACAGTATAGACAGGGTTACAATACATTGAGCAACATTTGACAAACAGTACAGGAGGAGATGAGGGCCCTATTCCCGTAGGAACTCACAATCTGGGAGGGTTGGGGTTGGAAACAGGAGGAGAGGACTGTAAGGTGAGAGTGATTGATGGTTGCGTCAGTGAGTTGGGTGGTAGGCTTCCCTAAATAGGAATGTTTTAAGGGAGCGTTTGAAGGAAGAGAAGTTAGGGGAAAGTCTGACAGTACGAGGGAGAGCGTTCCAGAGAGTGGGGGCTGCGCGTGAGAAATCCTGCAGTCTATCATGGGAAGAGGTGATGCGGGGAGAAGCTAGGCGCAGGTCACTGTTTGACCTTAGGGAGCGGGCTGGGGTGTATTTGGTGATTAGTGAGGACAGGTAGTGGGGAGCTGAGTTAGTGAGGCTTTTGTAGGTAAGGATAAGTATTTTTAACTTAATTCTGCAGTGGATGGGGAGCCAGTGAAGGGACTCGCAGAGGGGAGCGGCAGAGACAGAGCGGCGGGTGAGGTGAATTAGCCTGGCGGAGGCGTTCAGGATGGATTGTAGGGGGGAGAGGTGGGACAGAGGGAGGCCAGATAAGAGATTATTGCAATAGTCGAGTCGGGAGATTACCAGGGCGTGTATGAGTTGTTTTGTGGCGACAGCGGTAAGAAATGGCCAAATTCTGTAAATATTACGCAGTTGGTATCGGCAGGAGGAGGAAAGAGACTTGATGTGGGGGATGAAGGAAAGAGCAGAGTCAAGTGTAACTCCAAGACAGCGAACTTGGTTTGATGGGGAGATGGTGATACCCTCCACCGTGATCGAGAAGTCAGGAGGTGGGGCGGCATTAGAGGGAGGAATAAGTAGGAGCTCAGTCTTTGACATGTTGATCTTTAGGTGGTGGGAGGCCATCCAGGAGGAGATGCCAGATAAACAGTCACTGACTTTGGAAAGGACAGGGGGAGAGAGATCAGGGGTAGAGAGGTAGATCTGAGTGTCATCAGCGTAGAGGTGGTAATTAAAGCCAAAGCTGTTGATGATTTTGCCCAGGGAGGAGGTGTAGATGGAAAAGAGCAGAGGACCAAGGACAGAGCCTTGAGGTACACCAACAGATAGAGGCAATGAGGAGGAGGAGTTACCAGCAAAGGACACACAGAAGGACCTGTTGGATAAATAGGAGTCAATCCAAGCAAGTGCAGTGTCACCGAGACCCAGAGAGTTGAGGGTCAGTAGAAGGAGGGGGTGGTCAACAGTGTCAAAAGCAGCCGAGAGGTCAAGCAGGATGAGAATAGAATAGTGGCCGTGTTTTTTAGCAGTTAGGAGGTCGTTGGTGACTTTGGTGAGGGCAGTTTCAGTTGAGTGTAGGGGACGGAAGCCAGATTGCAGGGGGTCAAGTAGGGAATTGGAGGACAGGAAGATGGAGAGGCGGTTGAAGACTAGTTTTTCTAAGAGCTTAGAGGTAAAGGGAAGCAGGGATACAGGACGGTAGTTGGATGGAGAGTTGGGATCTAGGGATGGTTTCTTTAGTAAAGGGGTAACTAGCGCGTGTTTGAAGGCGGATGGAAAGGAGCCAGTGGAGAGAGATAGGTTGAAGATGTGTGTGAGAGCAGGGGTGAGGGAGGAGGAGAGGGGAGGAATTAGATGTGAGGGAATGGGGTCGAGCGGGCACGTGGTGAGATGTGAGGAGGACAATAAGGAATTGACTTCCTCCTCAGTGGTTGGGAGGAAGCGGCAGAGGGTGGCAGATGGGACCTGTGGGAGTGGAGGTGGCAGATAACTATCTTGTGTTGGGATGTTGCTTCTGATAGTTAAAGTTTTACTGAGGAAGTAGTCTGCCAGGTCTTGAGCGCTGAAGGCAGCTGAGGGGGGAGGTGCAGGTGGGTACATTGCCTGCAGACTGGGTGTGGCTCCTGCACAGGTATGAACACTGTGCTTCTGAATTCTAAGAAGTGTTCATTTCTACTACATGATCCTCTGATATGCTGTTTAACCCCTTAAGGACCAGGGCTCTGTAAAGCCAATCATTAATGATGTAGATGTTACGTCATTTGTCATCAAGGGCTTAATAAAATCTTTATCACACTCCTTAGATTTAAACGTAATATTCCAGTATTTGTATGTCATGTACCTCTCCCGAAGGGCCTATGTGAGCATACAATTATTATTGTGTTAGAAATGTCTATCATAAAGCGTACAAGCTGAGTCCCTAGAGTCTCTGACTATCCATTGTCATATATACCTTGCTTTATACATATAATACATTCCCTCATCTAACAGGATAGTAGCCAGTCCCTGTGCATTTAACCCCTTAAGGGTGGCTAGGTGTCGTGTGTGGGTCTCTGATGGCGATATTTCTATACATCCTACAAATCTGCCACTTCACGGGCAGGTTATGGGGACCTCCTAGGCACGATATTTGAAGGAACTTTTCGTTTTTTCTTTTTAACCCTTATTTTATGGAAAACTCACTGTTCCTTTAACCCCTTAAGGACCGAGGACGTACCATGTACGTCATTGCAGCGGGTCTCTCTTAGACCCGCTGACGTACATGGTACGTCCTGCCATTTTTTGAGCGCTGGAAGCGATCGGATCGCTTCCAGCAGCTCAAACGCCATTGCAGGCTGCCTGGGAGTCCAGGCAGCCGTGCAATGGCGGTTAGAAGTGCCGGGGCACCATGTGATCGCTCCCCGGGAGCGATCAACATCCGGTTTTACCGGAGAGGTGCCCGGCACTTCTAGAGAGCGCTGGAAGCGATCGGTATCGCTTCCAGCTGCTCTGAGTATATTACAAGGATGCCTCGACATCGAGGCATCCTTGCAATATGCTTACCTGCCGCCGGTCCGTCCGTGATCGCTCCCCCCGAGCGATCACTTCCGGTAGCGGCAGGAAGTACTGAGTGCCACGAGGTATCGTGGCACTCAGTACAAAAACGATCATATCAGGGATCAGGTGCTCTGCTGGGTGCCTCGAGGGATCAAGGCACCCAGCAGAGTAAAAAAAAGTGTAAAAAAAAGTGTAAAAAAAAGTAAAAAAAAAGTGAAAAAAAAGTGAAAAAAAAAGTTAAATAAAAATAAAAATAAATAAAATAAGCTGACGGTTAGGGGTAGGGTTAGGGGTAGGGGTAGGGTTAGGGTTAGGGGTAGGGTTAGGGGTAGGGTTAGGGTTAGGGGTAGGGTTAGGGGTAGGGTTAGGGGTAGGGTTAGGGTTAGGGTTAGGGGTAGGGTTAGGGTTAGGGTTGGGGTAGGGTTAGGGTTAGGGTTAGGGTTAGGGGTAGGGTTAGGGGTAGGGTTAGGGGTAGGGTTAGGGTTAGGGGTAGGGTTAGGGGTAGGGTTAGGGGTAGGGGTAGGGTTAGGGGTAGGGTTAGGGGTAGGGTTAGGGTTAGGGCTAGGGTTAGGGTTCTAAGGGCAGGGTCATCTTGGGGCTGAGTGGGATGTTCCTAGCCTGCCTCATCAGAGAGGCAGGCTAGCAACATCCAATCAGAAGTTAGAAAAAATCAAAATAAAATTTCTAATTTGTCAGGTCAGGTCAATATTTTGTAAATATTGGCTCTGTCCTCTGTGATTCTCCCTCCCTCTCCTCACTTGTGTTTTGGTGAGCGAGAGAGAGAGATCAGATTTGACAGGTTAGAGATTTTAGTGAGATTAGAAAAATTGAGGCAGATTTAGAGAGATTTTAGGGAGATTTAGAAGAATTGAGGCAGGTTTAGAGGGATTTAGAGAGATTTAGGTGTTTATTTGTATTTTCTTGTGAAACCCAACGGTTCTTCTAAGAACCAACAATCCGCTTATATATATATAATAATTATAAAATTTTATAATTATTATCTATTATATATAATGTCTGAGAGGGTGTACAGCGCCGAGGAGGCATATGCCATCCTGGCGTCAGAATCTGAGGCATCTGCGTCAGACTCAGACCCTCATTTCGACCCCGCTAACTGCTCAGAGACGTCGCTAGATACATTATCTACGCTGGCTGATGTATCTAGTGATGTTTCTGATGCAGATCCTGGGTCACCACCTGCCAGCAGGAGACGCACAGCTCCAGCTGAGGAGTGGGTAGTGCCTCATCGCCAGAGGCCAGATATCCCTCCTTTCACGGCAAATCCTGGCATCAATATTGATGTTGCAGGATTTACCGCCACACAGTTTTTGCAGGTGCTTATGGGGGATGATTTGTTGGGCCACATCGTGGCCCAATCAAATCTGTATGCCCATCAGCATTGTGCTGCGAAGCCAGACTCCTACTTGGCAAGGCAGCAATGGACCCCGCTAGATGTGCCAGAATTTCTGAAATTCTGGGCACTTACTATGCTGAGGGCATCATAAAGAAGCCCTCAATTCGCTCCTACTGGAGCAGTAGCCCCATCTGCTCTACCCCCATTTACCCCCAATCAATGTCACGTAGAAGGTATGAAAACATTTTGCGTTTCATGCACTTCAGTGACAACAGCCTGTGCCCCCCTAGAGAGCATCCCCAGTTTGACAGGCACCAGACTTTTACATTTTATTCGTACATTTTTATGTTCTACAATTGGTGCTGTATTTTGCCAAAATCTTTGCACACCTATGCATGGGGGGCATGGGTGTACTCAGGAGATCTTGCAGAAAACAACCTGGAGAGTTTTCATGCAGTAACAAACAACAGTGTCTCCTAAATCACAGTCCAAAACTACTGTGGGCGTAAAAATCTGAAAATTGAAAAATTACCGCCGCACACCTTCTCAAATGTTTTGGGCTAAAACCGTTGCATCCATGGCATCAAAGCACTCCATATGCAATACCTTAGGGTGTCAACATAACAAATATAAACAATTTTCTGGCAATAATTCAAACTGGGGTATGCGGTAGACCCAAAACCAAAGATAGGCCTAGCTGAAGAAATAATCTCAATTTCAACTCTAATGACAAAGTCATAAAAATTGTATTTGAACCTTCCCAAAATCCTGGCAAACCTATGCATGGGGGGCATGGGTGTACTCAGGAGATCTTGCAGAAAACAACCTGGAGAGTTTTCATGCAGTAACAAACAACAGTGTCTCCTAAATCACAGTCCAAAACTACTGTCCAAAAATGACCACCAAACTGTATCCAATTTGTTTGGAGCAAACGGATGCATCCATAGCATAAAAACACTCCATTTACAATACTTTGGGGTGTTAGCTTACCAAATATATGCACGTTCATAAAACTGGGGTATGTAAAAAGGCCCCTAAAAAGAAGATCAGCAAAGAAGATACTGTATGTCAAATTAGAAAATTGACAAGCACATGTCAAAGATTGGCGTAGCACCCCAAAAACAACAGAACAAATCTATATATGGGTGGTATCAATTTACTCAGAAGATGTTGCTGAACATATTTTGGGGTGTTTTTTGGCAGTAACCCATAACTGGATTTGACAATTCATGCCTAAAGTACAAGTGAAAAAATAACACAAAAAGTGACTACCTGAAAGTTTGACATAGAGCTAGTGCATGGAAAGTGTTAAAATACAACTCTTTGAAGCACCCTAGGGTGTGCCCTTTCTAAAAATATATGGTTTGATGGGGGTAAATTACTTTGGCCGGCTTCAAAAATGTCCCAAATAGGACATGGGTGCATGATGACGAAATGTGAAAATTCCAAGTTGGAAAACTGAAATGCGCACCCCCCAAATAAGGCCTTTTAGCCCCCAAATGACCCGACATACCTATACATGGGTGGTATCAATTTACTCAGAAGATGTTGCTGAACATATTTTGGGGTGTTTTTTGGCAGTAACCCATAACTGGATTTGACAATTCATGCCTAAAGTACAATGTGTGTGAAAAAATAACACAAAAAGTGACTACCTGAAAGTTTGACATAGAGCTAGTGCATGGAAAGTGTTAAAATACAACTCTTTGAAGCACCCTAGGGTGTGCCCTTTCTAAAAATATATGGTTTGATGGGGGTAAATTACTTTGGCCGGCTTCAAAAATGTCCCAAATAGGACATGGGTGCATGATGACGAAATGTGAAAATTCCAAGTTGGAAAACTGAAATGCGCACCCCCCAAATAAGGCCTTTTAGCCCCCAAATGACCCGACATACCTATACTTGGGTGGTATCAATTTACTCAGAAGATGTTGCTGAACATATTTTGGGGTGCTTTTTGGCAGTAAACCTTAAAGTTCACAGTACATGTATTCTTAAATTGCGTTCAAAAAAAAAAAAATCACCAAATTTTTTTTTTTTCTCAAACTTTGGCATAGATTTGTGGTAAAATGGTTTGCATGGAAAGAGTCAAAATACCCCAAGTTTAATACCTTGATTTGTGTACTTTAAAAAAATATGTATATGTGGAGGGTTATTCAGGAATTAGTGACAGATATCAGTGTTACAATGTCACTATCACTAGTTTTGAAAATAAACTCTTTGGAAATGGCAAAGTGCTACTTGCACTTATTGTTGCATAAAATAAGGAAAAAAGCGAGGAATATGTAAACATTGGGTATTGCTAAACTCAGTACTAAATTTAGAAACTACTAACGAATTAATTTTTTTTGACAGTTGTTGATACATAAGAAATTTTGGGGGTCAAAGTTCGAAAAAGTGGTGTTTTTTCAATTTTTGTGTCATATTTCACAATATTTTTATAGTAAATTATATGAAATGATGAAAAAAATGGTATCTTTATAAAGTCCATTTAGTGACGAGAAAAACAGTGTAAAATATGTGTGGGTTACATAAACGAGTAAGAGGAAAATTTGACGTAAACACTAAGAGCGCAGAAACGTAAAAACAGCAGCGGTCACGAACGGACGGATTCGTGTAAAACCGCCCGGTCACTAAGGGGTTAAAAATGACTTTTTTTTTACTTTTTGTCCTTGTTTCCTGTCCCCCAGGGCACTACCCGGACCCCCATACACTTTTTATGGCAAATATCTTGCATATATGCCCTCTTGGAGGGCACTCTAAAAATCAAACGTTCGAGTCCCATTGACTTGCATTGAGTCCGGTTCGTGTTCGCGTTCGAACTCGAACTTTTGAAATTGTTCAAGTTCGAATGCGAACCGAACACGGGGGTGTTCAGCTGATCCCTAGTGATAATCTGAGTTGGGGCTCTCTGTGATAATCTGGTTTGGGGCTCTCTGTGATGATATGGGTTGGAGCTCTATGTGACTGATGACATGGTTTTGGGCTTTGTGTGATGATATGGTTTGGGGCTCTGTGCCATGATATGGTTTGGGGCTCTCTGTGATAATCTGGGTTGGGGCTCTCTGTGATGATATGGGTTGGAGCTCTATGTGACTGATGATATGGTTTTGGGCTTTGTGTGATGATATGGTTTGGGGCTCTGTGCCATGATATGGTTTGGGGCTCTCTGTGTTAATCTGGGTTGGGGCTCTCTGTGATAATCTGGGTTGGGGCTCTCTGTGATGATATGGGTTGGAGCTCTATGTGATGATATGGTTTGGGGCTTTGTGTGATGATATGGGTTGGAGCTCTATGTGATGATATGGTTTGGGGCTTTGTGTGATGATATGGGTTGGAGCTCTATGTGATGATATGGTTTGGGGCTTTGTGTGATGATATGGTTGGGGGCTTTGTGTGATGATATGGTTTGGGGCTTTGTGTGATGATATGGGTTGGAGCTCTATGTGATGATATGGTTTGGGGCTTTGTGTGATGATATGGTTGGGGGCTTTGTGTGATGATATGGTTTGGGGCTTTGTGTGATGATATGGGTTGGAGCTCTATGTGATGATATGGTTTGGGGCTTTGTGTGATGATATGGTTGGGGGCTTTGTGTGATGATATGGTTTGGGGCTTTGTGTGATGATATGGGTTGGAGCTCTATGTGATGATATGGTTTGGGGCTTGTGTGATGATATGGTTGGGGGCTTTGTGTGATGATATGGTTTGGGGCTTTGTGTGATGATATGGGTTGGAGCTCTATGTGATGATATGGTTTGGGGCTTTGTGTGATGATATGATTGGGGGCTTTGTGTGATGATATGGTTTGGGGCTCTGTGTGATGTTTTGGTTTGGTTTTCAGTGTGATGATTTAGACTTGGTGTATATTATATTTTGCTTCTCTCCCTGGTTTAGGCTCCTATGATCTTCGTCTGACGGATGGTGTAAGTCGCTGCTCTGGGAGAGTGGAGGTTTTCCTAGATGGCGTGTGGGGCTCTGTATGTGATGACGGATGGGATGCCTTGGATGCACATGTTACATGTCAACAGTTGGGCTGTGGATCTGCTTTACAAGCTCTGGGTGCATCTCACTTTGGACCTGGGCCATCAACGATCCATTGGGAAGACGTAAAGTGTAACGGCACCGAGCGTCACCTATGGGACTGTCCAAGTAGCACTCGACACGACTGTACAGATCGAGAGCACGCAGGGGTCATCTGTACAGGTAAGAAATCCTGCCCCAAAATCCGTTTCTAAACCATAAATGTCGTTATTGTACATAGACCGTAGCGAGCGGGATGTAGGGTCGTCCATTGACATAGTGAAAGAAATGCTAGAAAGAACGCAGGGAATTCGGCAGGAAGGGTATCCGCAGTAATACACGGACCAATCCAAAGCTGGTCATCTGTTCCGGAAACGCCAATAACCGGATGAATGCCAAATAAACCAGGAAGATGGGAATTTAAATGAATAAAAAATTTATTATAAATGAATAAAACAAATAACGCCCAACGCGTTTCGTCTAAAAGACTTCCTCAAGGGCAGTAATAATATGCAGTGTATCAAAAATAAAATGATATATCATTTTATTTTTGATACACTGCATATTATTACTGCCCTTGAGGAAGTCTTTTAGACGAAACGCGTTGGGCGTTATTTGTTTTATTCATTTATAATAAATGTTTTATTCATTTAAATTCCCATCTTCCTGGTTTATTTGGCATTCATCCGGTTATTGGCGTTTCCGGAACAGATGACCAGCTTTGGATTGGTCCGTGTATTACTGCGGATACCCTTCCTGCCGAATTCCCTGCGTTCTTTCTAGTGTTTTATGAGGAGCTGTGGACCATCTCCTGGGAAGTTTTGTCGGCATTAAGATAAGTATCACTGTGCCTCTCCTATCACCTACTGTTTGTTTCTATTAGTGAAAGAAATGGTCTGATGAAAAATGGTAGAACTGGAGCTCATGGACTCCGGCAAGGTCCAAGGCTGTTGTACCCAGTAGAAGAAACTTTCAGCTTCTCTTGTGCCATCCTTGACCCACACCTTTAATGTATCCTTAACCTCTGGGGTCTTTCCTGCTCCCCTCAAACATGCAACAGTAGTCCAGATCCTAAAAAATCCGTCCCTGGATCCAACTGCTCCCTCCAACTACCGCCCCGTGTCCCTGCTCCGTTTTGCCTCCAAACTCCTTGAAAAGCTTGTGTATGCCCGTCTGATTGACTTCCTCAACACCCACTCTCTCCTTGACCCTCTGCAATCTGGCTTTCACTCACTTCACTCGACGGAAACGGCTCTTGCAAAACTGACCAATGACCTTGTAACGGCTAAATCTAATGGGTGCTACTCTCTGCTGATCCTTCTTGACCTCTCTGCCACCTTTGATACAGTCCCCCCCCCCAGTCTCTCCCTGCATATCACTACGCCGACTGGCCAGATCACGCAAGGTGAGATCCGGCTGGTCATGTGACCGGCAGGGGGAAACTCAACGGAGTCCTATTGACTCCATCGAGTGGATGCTCGCGGCGCGCTCAGTGCTGCTGCGAGCATCCCAGCTTTTACTGCCCGCAAACAATGCAGGCAGCATTTTTTGCGCCTGCATTATGATCTAGCGTTAAAACGCGGACGCAAGGGGGAAAACTGCAAGCGCAGTTTTTCCTCCCTTGGTGTCAGGGATCCCTACCGCTGGTCCTGGGTTGCGCTCCGGTCCCGGGCGCTGACGGGCATTCCGACGCTCGTAGCGTCCATCCATCCTCCTCCCTCGTGGCCCGGCTGCAGAGTGAACCGCGCGTGTGCACGTTTTCCCGGGCTATCAGAGAACGTTGTACGCAGGGACGCTCAGAACGGCCGACGGCAGTCCGCACGTCATCAGAGAACGCCTGGGAGGTTCTCCATAAAAAGTCACCTGGATGATAGTTCAGTACTAGTTTATTCTAGTCTGTTGCGCTTGTTTATTACTTGTTTCCTGAGACCGTGATTCTGACTTCTGCCTGGATATATTACTACGCTGCCTGCTTTAACCCTTCGACTTCTGCCTGGATATATTACTACGCTGCCAGCTTTAACCCTTCGACTTCTGCCTGGATATATTACTACGCTGCCTGCTTTAACCCCTCGACTTACTGCTTGGATATATTACTACGCTGCCTGCTTTAACCCCTCGACTTACTGCTTGGATATATTACTACGCTGACTGCTTTAACCCCTCGATTGCTGCCTGGATATTTTACTACGCTATCGTACCGCTCAGCTATATGTACATCTTGCATATTGGTTCCAACGCTGCCACCGCTACGTGCAACCCTGACACTTGCTCCCGCGTTTTAACATGAAGATCGTAATATAGCCCCTAGTGTTTCCATCATATGTCCATTTACTTGTATCTTGTTCCTTTTTGGTTATTGTAAAGCGCTGCGGAAACTGTTGGCGCTTTATAAATGATAATACTAAGAAGGGGAGACCAGGTGGTCGGGTGACATGGTGCCATGGAGACAATGTTTTGACTGAAGCGTCCTTCTTTGTTAAGTGGGCTTGTCAAAAGCTGGAGCTTCAGCCGAATTGTTGCCCTAGTCATATCCAATAAAACTGCCACCACGTCACTCGAGTCCCTGATCTCACTGCTTTTTCTGTTGGATCATCCATCATTGGTTTGGCAAACAGATATTTCTTACAAATGTCTAATTCTCCCATGAGTTTGTGTATCCAGAACCGCCATGTCTTCCATTAACAATCCATGAGAAGAGATCCGTCCATTCCACATCTCCAATACCCAACCCAGTGTTACCGAGCCAGCGGCCAAGCTATAACCAGAGAAAACACATGACGGGAGGAAGACACCATGACGCATAAAATATCAGATTATTTCCAATGACATTTTATCTTTTTATTAACCCTTCATCAGCCAAACCAGTATCCAACAGTCCAGGAAGCAACCATTGACCTGATTTCACCGAATTTACCTCATCGATAAGGCTAGGAGTGAAAATAGGTCAGGAGAGACACAATAATTCACAAGTTTTCCACATAAAACACATTTGCGTGTCTGTTTGGCTCCATGTTACCAGACGACATACAGTATTCTTACATATTGAGATCTGTAAGTTCAACCTGTGCTCATTAAGTTCATTATTGCCCTTATTTAATCAGGCAGGTTCTATCTTTGTGCTCCATAATGACACAGTCTCAAACCTCAATGTCATTGCCATCTTGGGACTCCATGTTGAAAAATCTTGGGATTCCAAAATTGCACCAACTTGGGACTACATGTTCATCTTGGCACTCCATTATGTCAGCATCTTGTCATTTTGGGACTCCAAGGTGACACCATCTTGAACCTGAAAGTTAGTGCCATCTTGGGACTCCCTGCCGACATCATCTCAAACCTCACTTTCAGTGCCAACTTAGAACCACATGTTAGTGTCATTCTAGGACTCCATGATGACACCAACTTGGGACTCCATGATGACACCAACTTGGGACTCCATGTTAGTGTCATCTTGGGTCTGAATGATGACAACATCTTGGGAGTCCGTGTTAATGCCATCTTGGCTGGCCTAATGTCAGCATCTCCATCTTAGAGCTATCTTGGGACTCCAAGTTGACACTGTCTTGGTACTCCACAATGGCACCATAGTTTCACTCCATTTAGCATAGTCTTCATACTCATGGCATGTATCACTTCGGGACACCAAGCTAACTCATAATAAAGTGGCTTGATTAGACCATTCGCAAGCAATAACCAGCGCTGACAATGTGTGTGACCCAGGTCTCTCTCTTTTTCTGCAGAAGATAAAGCCTTCCGTGTCTCTGATGGTCCACACAACTGTTCAGGTCGTATTGAGGTGCTCATGGATGGAGCGTGGGGGACAGTATGTGACAGTCAGTGGTTTGAAGAAGACTTTCAAATGTTTTGCAAATTACTCGGATGCGGACCTTACGTCAGGAAGACCATCTATAACCATTCTCTCAGCACCTACATGGGCATCATATGCAAAAACACAGCCTCGCTCTTGGATTGTCGCGTCTACCACAAAAACAACAATATTTGTCAACAGGCCGGAGCCTTAGGAGTCATCTGTGGCAGTAAGTTGACTCTCTTAATATTATTTTCTCCAACCCAGGATCTGTATGGCGGAGCTTGCGCAACGCAGGGAGAAGACATTTTAACTTCCCGTGAAAAATTCCACCCCCTAGACAGACACCCCCTCTCCCTCACAGACACCCGCTCTCCCTCACAGACACCCCCTCTCCCTCACAGACACCCCCTCTCCCTCACAGACACCGCTCTCCCTCACAGACACCCCCTCTCCCTCACAGACACCCCCTCTCCCTCACAGACACCCCCTCTCCCTCAGACACCCCCTCTCCCTCACAGACACCCCCTCTCCCTCACAGACACCCCCTCTCCCTCACAGACACCCCCTCTCCCTCACAGACACCCCCTCTCCCTCAGACACCCGCTCTCCCTCAGACACCCCCTCTCCCTCAGACACCCCCTCTCCCTCACAGACACCCCCTCTCCCTCAGACACCCCCTCTCCCTCACAGACACCCGCTCTCCCTCACAGACACCCGCTCTCCCTCACAGACACCCGCTCTCCCTCACAGACACCAGCTCTCCCTCACAGACACCCCCTCTCCCTCACAGACACCCCCTCTCCCTCACAGACAGCCCCTCTCCCTCACAGACACCCGCTCTCCCTCACAGACACCCGCTCTCCCTCAGACACCCGCTCTCCCTCAGACACCCGCTCTCCCTCAGACACCCGCTCTCACTCAGACAGACACCCCCTCTCCCTCACAGACACCCCCCCTCCCTCAGACAGAGACATATTGTCTCTTCAATTAAAGGTTAAACGCAGGGCCAGATAAAAAACCCATGTAGGAAAATCTGAATTTGATGTTTCACCCAAAAAAAGTTATGTCAAAGTACCATAATATGCAGAGCCACCCATAGCATTTACAGGGCCCTGGGCGAGAACATTTTCTCTGGTTTTCAACACTTCACCTCCTTATACTCCACCTTTAGGGCCCTTTTACATTCTTCGCGCAAACGTTAACGCGTGCAAAAAACGAATTAACGCGAGGGGCTAAACCCTTTGCGCAGAACATCAAATTACAATGTCTGTGCAAAAAATGCGCGTTAACGTCTAGCGCGGGTGAACCTGCGCGAACCAGGAAAGGCTTAATGATCTTAACGTGTACAGCTTGGAAAAAAGACGAGACAGAGGAGATATGATAGAAACATTTAAATACGTAAAGGGAATCCACAAGGTAGAGGAAGGGAGTATATTTAAAAGGAAACAAAGTAGCAAAACAAGAGGACATAGTCTTAGATTAGAGGGGCAAAGGTTTAAAAGTAACATCAGGAAGCATTATTTTACTGAGAGGGTGGTGGATACATGGAACAGTCTTCCAGTAGAAGTGGTAGAGGCCAAAACAGTGATTGAATTTAAGCAGGCATGGGATAGGCATAAGGCTATCCTAAACAAAAGATAAATCCAGGTAAAGTATCCATGTAATTGGGCAGACTAGATGGGCCGAAAGGTTCTTATCTGCCCACATTTTCTATGTTTCTATGTTTCTATGTTTCTAACACTGCGCGAGCGTAATGTACTGTGCGCGTCTTATACTTAACATTGTGAGTGCAAATACGTTTGTGCGCTGCTACGCGGATGGTATTACAATCTATGCGCAAAATGTAACGCACAGCGTTTGAGCGCATAATTTTAACGTCTTTTTAAAGCTGGTGTTAACGGCAAATCTGAACGTCCTGACGGAACCCAAATACACCAGCCCAAAAAAAAATACAGCAAAGCATAGTTACACATTCTACACATACCCAAACAATAAAATGGAGAAGTTGTGCATGTTGTTTTATTATTATTATACAGCATATATGCGCAGATTGACTTTGACAGGCACAAAAACTGAACCTGAAACAATTAAGGTTCTTAATTCTGATTTGCTGAATCGCGTGAAAAAACCAGTCCGCACACTGATTTCTGCGCGCAACGTTACTGCGCGTGCGTTTTTGCGTGTCCGGTTTACGCACGTTATTCTTTGATAGATGCAAAAAAGGCGCGAGGATTGTAATACCAGCGTTAATTTACGCACGTTAACGTTTGATGCTTCGCGCAAAAATTCACGCGTTTACCATGCATTTTTGCGTGAAGAATGTACTAGGCACCTTAGTGTCTGACCGTTAACGTCTCTGCTGTGATTGGTTCCAGATTGGGTTCGATGTGGCAGACGCTAGGGATGTGCGTTTCGGAATTTCGGAATTTTCACGAAATTTCCCGATTCGTGTTTTCGGATTCGGCTGAATTTCCGAATCGGGTCGGACCCGAAAACCGATAGATTCGAAAAGTTTTCCGAGCCGAAACGAAAAATTTTCGGATTTTTCGAATGGACTTGAAATGTGTCAAATCGAAATTTATTTTTGCTCTATTCATGATTTCGGTTCCATTCGTGATTTCGGTTTCATTTCGGTAATTCTGGACATCGTATAGTTAACTATTATCGGTTATATCGCTGATTCTGTAAATTTTGTATTTGTAAATGCGTATCACTTGTTTCTTGTGGCATTCGGGTCAGTTTAGCGTTTTTTAAATCGTTTTGTTCATTTTTTTTGTTCCTTGGCTTTCATACCATTTTAATATGATTAAATAAAGTTGTGAAATGTATATTCAATTATTCATAAGAAAAAAAGGATCTTTATTTAATAAAATTAAACATGATAGAATCGCCAGAATTATCGTAGACACTTTGAAATGAGGAGAACAGACGTTCCGAAAAAACCAAAATTTCCAAAAAGTCGATACAAAAAACGAGCAAAGTGACCCGAAAATACGAAAAATGGTCGATATTCCGAAAAAAAAATGTACACGAAAAACGAGCCGAACCGAACCGAATCAAAACCGAAATCCGTCGAAACGAGCCGAATCGAAAAGTTTAAACATCCGAACAAATCGAACCGAAAAAAAAATCGGTGCACAAGCCTAGCAGACGCTTAAGTCCGACCCGTCACATTGTTTGAGGTTTATACCACGGCCGTTACTATCGAGACGGTGTTTACACCTGTGAAGGGGATGATTCCGGTAAAACCTGGTCAAAGACTGCCCGGTTAATGAGACCGCAGGGATTCTTATCAGTCCGTTCCTGATCTCTGAGGTCTCGGGTATTTTTTTCCAGCTTTTCTTTGTTAATAGATATAAGAGACGTGTTACACACGGGATTTAATGCGCTCCATGTGAGAAAGTCAATCTGCGCATTCAGCCGGGAGAGCATGAGGGCGCCGGCATTCAGCCGGGAGAGAGTGAGGGCGCCGGCATTCAGCCGGGTGAGCGTGAGGGCGCCGGCATTCAGCCGGGAGAGCGTGAGGGTGCTGGCATTCAGCCGGGAGAGCGTGAGGGTGCCGGCATTCAACCGGGAGAGCTTGAGGGTGCCGGCATTCAGCCGGGAGAGAGTGAGGGTGCCGGCATTCAACCGGGAGAGAGTGAGGGTGCCGGCATTCAACCGGGAGAGCTTGAGGGTCCCGGCATTCAGACGGGAGAGAGTGAGGGCGCCGGGAGAGCGTGAGGGTGCCGGCATTCAGCCGGGAGAGAGTGAGGGTGCCGGCATTCAACCGGGAGAGCTTGAGGGTCCCGGCATTCAGACGGGAGAGAGTGAGAGCGCCGGCATTCAGCCGGGTGAGCGTGAGGGCGCCGGCATTCAGCCGGGAGAGCTTGAGGGTGCCGGCATTCAGCCGGGAGAGAGTGAGGGTGCCGGCATTCAGCCGGGAGAGAGTGAGGGTGCCGGCATTCAGCCGGGAGAGAGTGAGGGTGCCGGCATTCAACCGGGAGAGCTTGAGGGTGCCGGCATTCAGCCGGGAGAGTGTGAGGGTGCCGGCATTCAGCCGGGAGAGCGTGAGGGTGCCGGCATTCAGCCGGGAGAGCGTGAGGGATATATCTGACATAAAACATATCCAAATCAGCCGCAGAGTCACACGTAGAGGGGCCGAGGTGACGTGTCTCGATTTATACCCACGCTCTAATCTGTCTCTTTTATTTTCAGGTTTCTACAATACAGAAAAGGGTATTTATCCTGGCAGTCTCTGGCCTTGTTCTAACAGTCTCCTGCTGTCTCTGTGACAGTCCCTCTGTATATCTATAAGTCCTAACAGTCTCCTGCTGTCTCTGTGTCAGTCCCTCTGTAAATCTGTAAACCCCAACAGTCTCCTGCTGTCTCAGACGGTCCCTCTGTAAATCTGTAAGTCCTAACAGTCTCCTGCTGTTTCTGTGACAGTCCCTCTGTATATCTATAAGTCCTAACAGTCTCCTGCTGTTTCTGTGACAGTCCCTCTGTATATCTATAAGTCCTAACAGTCTCCTGCTGTTTCTGTGACAGTCCCTCTGTATATCTATAAGTCCTAACAGTCTCCTGCTGTCTCTGTGTCAGTCCCTCTGTAAATCTGTAAACCCCAACAGTCTCCTGCTGTCTCAGACGGTCCCTCTGTAAATCTGTAAGTCCTAACAGTCTCCTGCTGTTTCTGTGACAGTCCCTCTGTATATCTATAAGTCCTAACAGTCTCCTGCTGTTTCTGTGACAGTCCCTCTGTATATCTATAAGTCCTAACAGTCTCCTGCTGTCTCTGTGTCAGTCCCTCTGTAAATCTGTAAGTCCTAACAGTCTCCTGCTGTCTCTGTGACAGTCCCTCTGTATATCTGTGTCTTATTAGTCTGCTGCTGTCTCTCATATGGTTCCTCTATGTATCTCTATGTCCTATCAGTCTCCTGCTGTCTCCCCGGTGTCTATTCTGCTATCCCTGGCTGTCTCTCAGATGGTTCCTCTGTGTATCTCTATGTCCTATCAGTCTCCTGCTGTCTCCTGCTGTCTCCCCGGTGTCTATTCTGCTATCCTTGGGTGTCTCTCCTTGTTTAAGTATAGTTTTTATTACTCTTTTTGCAGAGGCCGGACAGGCGGTCAGTCCCGTCAATCCTGGGTTCCCGTTGCTGGCGATGATGATCTGCGTCACAATGGCCGCTCTTCTCCTGGTCGCTGTCATCACCTTCTCTCTCGTTATCTGGCGAATGAAGAGGCTACAAAGTAACTAGACAACTTCCTTTCAATGATATTTTATTTATTTATTTATTTATAAAGGATTTTAGCAGGAAGGATACATTGAGATTTCTCTCGTTTTCAAGTATGTCCTGGGTTCAAGAACATTGAAGTGTTACAGTTACAGAAATACTAAGTAATAAAATGCAAGATATTAACACAGAAAGTAAATATTTAGGAAATATAGTCATTGTGTTACATGTTTACAGATGCATTCTGTATATAGTCACTGTTACATGTTTACAGGTGCATTCTGTATATAGTCACTGTGTTACATGTTTACAGGTGCATTCTGTATATAGTCACTGTTACCTGTTTACAGGTGCATTCTGTATATAGTCACTGTGTTACATGTTTACAGATGCATTCTGTATATAGTCACTGTTACATGTTTACAGGTGCATTCTGTATATAGTCACTGTGTTACATGTTTACAGGTGCATTCTGTATATAGTCACTGTGTTACATGTTTACAGGTGCATTCTGTATATAGTCACTGTGTTACATGTTTACAGGTGCATTCTGTATATAGTCACTGTGTTACATGTTTACAGGCGCATTCTGTATATAGTCACTGTGTTACATGTTTACAGGTGCATTCTGTATATAGTCACTATGTTACATGTTTACAGGTGCATTCTGTATATAGTCACTGTGTTACATGTTTACAGGTGCATTCTGTATTGAGGTATGTTAATAGAGATCTCTTAAGGGACTTTAGACTGGGGGAAGATTTGATGGTGTCTGGGAGGTTATTCCATAATTGTGGTGCTCTGTAGGAAAATGAGGATCGAGCCACTGTCTTTTTGTATTGTGGTATTGCAAGTAAGGTGCTGGTCCTGGATTGGAGGTTATAGGATGAGGGAGCTGCTGGGGGAAGCAGTTTATTCAGGTAGGGTGGCAACTTCCCAGAAAAGCTCTTAAACACACCAGGTTGGAAAGGTGAAGGGTGCGTTTAGACTCCAGCGACGGCCAGTTTAGCTCTTTTAACATGTCACAATGGTGGGTCATGTAGTTACATTGTAGCACAAAGCGGCAGAATGAGTTATACAATGTAGTAAGTTTCTGAAGGTGTGTTTGCGGGGCGGCTGCATACACTACATCTCCGTAATCAATAGCCGGCATAAGCATTTGTTGTACAATCTGCTTTCTTACCGCGGGGCTCAGGCAGGATTTGTTTCTGTACAGGGCACCTAGTTTGGGGTAAAGTTTAGATGAGAGTTTTTCGATGTGGGGCCAAAGGATAGATTTGGGTCTAACCACATACCTAGATATTTAAGAGAAGTGACTGTGGTCAGCGTGCCATTTTATCTTATCCCAACACATAGATGGGGATTTTGCAATTTGTGTAGTTTAGGTTTTGTTCCAAAGAGCATCGTTACAGTTTTGTCATTATTTAAGAAAAGTTTGTTGTGTTTGATCCACTTTTCTACCTCTGTGAATTGTTCTTGCCTATGAGGGCCTACACATCACCAAAGCTCTCACACACACCGGATAGAGTAACGCCGGGCCCGACGGCCAGGGAAGCCATCACCCCCTGATGGTGGCCTGTCACCCCCTGACGGTGGCCCTGCCGACGGCTATAACAAGCTGTGAACCGGTATATGTCAGAAAAAAGAAGCAAACTAAGCAGCAGCGAAGAAAACCCGATACTCAATGAAATACACCACTGTCTCTTCAAATATAGGGCTTTTTAGGATTTCATTCGGCTGAAGTCAGTTTCTTTTTCTGCAATTTTTCACCGCTGTGAACATATCAATAATGTGTGACATAATGTGGCAAACCTGGACCAAAACAGAGATTATTTCTGTGACATTATTAATAAATCTTAAGTAATTAACATTAAATAATTGGCTGCTGAGGCAAAACATGGTCTCGATTTAATTATATCCGACTTTTTGTAAAATGAATATGGGATGCTCGCCGCTGATATATTTTTTTTAAAAGCAGACTCATTGACGTGAGTCCGTCATTTTTTTTCCGTGAGTCCGTCATTTATTTTACGCGAGTCCGTCATTTATTTTACGCGAGTCCGTCATTTATTTTACGCGAGTCCGTCATTTATTTTACGCTAGTCCGTCATTTATTTTACGCTAGTCCGTCATTTATTTTACGCTAGTCCGTCATTTATTTTACGCTAGTCCGTCATTTATTTTACGCGAGTCCGTCATTGTTTGATGCGAGTTCCTCATTTTTTTACGCAAGTCCGTCATTTTGTTTGCGGACTGCGCACAACAGACATACGTTCTGACAGAAGACAAGGTAGTGGCCGTATTCTGCTTCCCTAAGCAAAGCTGTGAGGCGTGGATGCTCCAGACTAGCGAAGTCTGTAATTAACCAGTACTCACACGATGAAGCTCAGCAGATAGCTTCAACTCAGCAAAACTGACACGTTCAGTAGAAAGATGAATCCAGTTGAGTTTAATGATCAGACTGACAATCTTGTTAATGTACAGCTTGCAGGTAAAAAGTCATTAGTTTTGTCTAGCAGTGAGCACAGAATGGCTGCTATGTAACCAGGAAGTACCTAAGAACACACTGAGCAAAGGGGTGGGAAACTAGCTGATACAGAAAAGCTAGAGAAACCCAGAAGGGACAAAATAGCTATGAAATCAAAAGCATGTGAGCAGCAAAGGCAGATTCAACACAAAACAGAAAAATATAAAATAAATTCTAAATCATGGGGCATGACAGGCCGTCATTTTTGACAGATCTAGTAAAAAAAACTTGCGCATCGACGTTCTCCGTTGTGAATCCGCAGTTTGGTACGGTCAGGTTGTTACAATTTGCCGTTACCACCAGCTGTTCAAAGACGTTAAAATTATGCGCGCAAACGCTGTCCGTTAAAAATTTGCGCTAAGATTGTAATACCATCCGCGTACCAGCACACAAACGCATTTGCGCTCACAATGTTAAGTATAGGACGCATACAGTGCATCTCACTCGCGCAGGTCCATCCGCATTAAAAGTTAACGTGCATTTTTTGCACAGACGTTGTAATATTACGTTCAGCGCAAAGGGTTTTGCCCCTCGCGTTAACGCATCTTTGCGCACGTGCAAAATTGTGCGTGAAGAATGTGTAGCGCTCACTCCCGGAGGAGCCGCTGAATTTAACCTCGGGTCAGTCTCCCCGCACTTGGGAATAAATATACACCAGCACTGTTGTGGATTTTATAAGTTATATAGTTTACTGATCTCAAATAAACTGGCATATATAGAGCAGCACGGTATACATATATATTTACAGGAATTCGTAATGCCAGAAACGCGCAGCGGAAAAGAAAAAGGAATTTTAACCCCTTCGTAGCCGGAGTGTGAGTCCCGTACAGGTTGTGTCCCAAGAAGGTGTGCATGTATGCGTGTGTTGGTACCTGGGTACTAGATTCAACTGGCCAGTGAATGATTTCAATGTGTCTTCGACTAGTCACGTTGGGGCCCTGTAGATTCAGACAAACTGCAGCGTGCTTTATTACTGTACTGTGGCCTGGAAGGCCTCTAACCCAACCACCAGATACTCTGCACTCTGCTCGACCCAGGAGGTCTCTCCGCTCGATTTGGCTAGGACTCTGTGCCACCGGATCCGCTTGTCTTGCTTGTCCGTCTCTGCCACAAAATGCTCAGTTCACCGCCTGCACCCCCATTAGATCATCGCGGTCTCCTAACTCGGGGTCCAATCTGCAGCTCTGTATCTGTGTAAAACCCCTCAGCGGTGGATTACTAGGTCTCTGGCAAGTCACTGACAGTCACTCAAACTGATCTCCAGCGTCCGCAAGGCAGCACCTGCGCTCCGGCCTGGTCACAATCACTCCCTGTCTCACGTGCGTCTTGCTCTATTCACCCCTTGGCGCGCACTGGTTCTCCACCGCACGAGGTTGTGGATGTGTCTCGGGTCTCCCCACCTACTTCCTGTCTCTGCCCCAAAGCATGCTGGAAAACGTAGTCCAAAGGTGTCCAGTATTGGTTTACATTGCGCTTGTCTCCCCCTGGTGGCCAGAAACGAGTAATTACAGCAGCAGAATTAAACCAGCGCTACAAATGTAATGGGGCCTATAGATGGGACAGGGTTTTGGTCAAACTATATGTAGGGATGAGTCCAGGATATGCCCTGGAGATAGAGGAGGTTATGTTCATATTCCAGGTGGGGGCAGATCCAGTATGTGCCCTGCATATGACACGGTTATGGTTATCCTTCAGATATCCTTGTTCATAACAAAGTGACCCTCTACGGGTTATGTTCATGTTCTGGATAGGAATATGATGATATACTCTCAATTTTAAAGCTAATCATGTCTTCTATCCCCCATGTGATTTCTCTATTCCAGGAGTCTCCTTGCAGATCACATCCCTGACCCCAACCAATGGATACAGAGAAGCGACGCTTAGACCACCCAAGACACCGGGTGAGAGCTCAGGGGTCCTTTATAATCCTCTTCAACCCTCACATCCAACCGACAGCCGCTATTTATTTATTGATGTTTATCCATATTGCGACTCACGTCGTGACTTATCTGTGTACGTGATGATTAAAGCGTTTTTTATCGTATATCCCCCCCCTAGTGCCGGCCTCTATCCCCGTGGTCCCCATTGTGATTGAGCCTCAGAGTGACAGCGATGACTGTGAATTTAATGGCGGCACACCCCCTGCGCCTTTCATGACATTTCAAGGTGAGTTTTTTTTGCGGTGATCGTGTCCGGTTCCAGATGCCCCTGACACGCAGCGCTCAGCTTGGAGACACTCGGCAAGAAAAGACCAAAAGTGGTCCTGGTAATGGCTGGGCTAAAGCGAGGTACCAGGCACTGGACAGGAGAGAGGTCAGAGAAGCAGCCATGGCCAAAAGACAATGGAATTCAGGGGAGTAGAGGAAACAGAGTTGGGTCGAGGACACCAGAGAAAAGCGCACGTCTGATAAAACCCGGTAAAACAGAAATGGGGAATGTGCGCACCACTGGGTCCAACTGAGAGAGAACAGGGCTCTGAACAGTGGCTGATACCGGCGTGTATACAGTGTGAAAACGGCGGTCATGGGCTGACTCATTCCTGTGCAATGTGTCATGTATACGTCAAAAACATGGCAACAGGTACTGCCGATTGCATCATTTTCAGAAAGTGGGTCGGGAAGTCTAGAACATACAGTGGTTACAGAGCGTTCCGTGTCTGTAACACTGAGGGCAGCGCAACTAAGAGAACATATGAAGCATTGGCCATGACCATGACCTAGTGATGCTCCCTTTTTTCGACCCAATGTTCCAATCGGGTCTGATTTCATTTTTTTTGAGTATCCAGGATCGGCCTTTTCATGTCGAACCAATTCCCAATCTGAGACATGCTGGGCAGCGAGATTCCCAACTGGAGCCCCGCAACCTTGGCTTTGACTCCTCATCCTACCTGCCTGCTTGCAAACCATGGAGGAGGGAGGGAAAACACTACGAGTCTCCCAGTTGGAGTCCAGTAGCCTCTGCATTCACTCCCTATCGCTCCATGACCTGCAAGCAAGCAGTGAATACGCCGCAAGTGAATGCCAAGTCCCTGGGGTTCCCTTTTGTGAAGGAGTCACCGGTCTGGCCGCTTGTCATATAGCCCTGGGTTGGGACTCCGTACTGACCAATCCCGGATACCGCACGCTTGGGGCCTGGAAATCACGATCGGGGCATCTCTACCATGGACCCTTGACGTGCATTAGTGACACCAGTATTTGTGCAGTTGTAGAAAAGGGACAGAGGGGGCAAAGTGAAGAAGGTGGACACAGGTAACAAGCCAGATCAGATACTTATCCCGTATACAGAGAGAGACAAATCTACACGTGGATCAGACGCATCGCCCTCTCTTAACACTCAGACCTGGAAGACACATCAGTAACACTGTAAAAAGCGACATGTGAATGATTGCAAGCAATCCCGGCGCATGGATCCTCATTGATCACTGGATCTCATTGGCCTCAGAGCTCCCTCTAGATCCCAGTACAAAGCTTCTCATTGGGTTTCCAGTCCTTGTAGAATTCCCTGGAACAACAGGGGGTCAATATAGAAATCCATAAAGTAGAGACCACAGGTCTCCGGTATCAAATGTAACAAAGCACAGAGAGGCAGCAAAATCCTCCACATTGGGCCTTCACCCCCCCCCCCCAGCCAGTAACATTAACGGCTGATCCGTTTCGTGGGCCTGACATTTTATAATGTTCCCCAACGCTCTCCTGTGTCCACATATCTGTGTCCTATTCCCTGAGCTCTGTGCTATATTGTTCCTTTGTGTTTTCGTTGTGGAATGTCATCATGTATAAGTTTCCCTTAATTGTAACGTGAACTAAATGGCTCCTTGGTGTCTCCATGCTTCCATCTAACCCCCTCGGGAGCTGACTTAAACCAGGTCTCTCTGCTACTTTCTCCATCCTTTCTCTGTTTCATGAGGGTGTGCGTGTGGGAGGGTTTTCAGTATGGTAACTTTGGGGCTTGTTTTACCTTTGTTGATCTGCCCATCCTCTGTATGTGTTGTCCCATTATAAACTCTATATTAAATCATTCTGTGTTCACCCTACAACGAGCTCCGGCTATTGACTGGGTGGGTTTGGGCCAGGATCAGTGCTTCTTCAGACTACTGTCGGCAAGATGGGGCCTTTCTGCACGGGGATACCCACCCTGAGTATTGACCCCATCTCACACTAGCATAATGGGCAATGCTGGTGGCATAGCAGCTCACGCATCATAGAGTCTTAATGCTGAGCATTGAATGCCTAATGGCTCATGTCGCCTTATGGCACGTGCAGTTCCTTATCCCCGGCTAAGCAGGAACGGGGCCCAGATCTTTACATTTTACATAAAGCACAAAATGCACCTAAAGAGCGTTGTGCTTTGCGTAGTGAGAGTGGAAATCACGCAAGGTGAGTTTAGTGCAAATAATCAGACGGGTCTCACACCTTCTTCCTCGTATATTGATGCGCCGAACTCGCCTCGCCGACAGGAGCAGAATAAGGAGAATTATCTAATCAGCAGCGCGTGCTTATCAGCGTCCCGTCCCTCAGCGCAGTGTTACACCCTGATAAACAGATTAACGTCGCGCTGTGCAGCAGAAACGTGTTTACTGCATTTTCTCATCTATTAACAGTGTCCACCCATAATCCTGTCGCCCACCATGTAACAGATCCTCTGGACGACAGCGACGACTATGACTTGCCCAGCACACCCCCTGTGCCGCTGCTGCTGTGCCCAGGTGAGCGAGCCCAGCTAACGCCAATCTGTGCATTATGTATCATAACAGCAGCATTAAGCCCCACTCTCCTGGCAGCAGCTTATGCGTAAGCATTTTACGCTTATTTCTCTTCCACCATTACCTTTCTCTTAAGTTGCCTTTACTTCCCTTCAACCCCCCAAACCATCCCCCCCAACCCCCGCCCCCACTCTCCCCATAAATAAAAACACATGACAAAAGTATTGGCGGTTTGAAAACGTCACGTCTTTTATTTTTAATCAAAGGCCAAAAATCAATGCCTTTGTGGCAGAATTATCAGTGATCCTCGCTTTCTTGGAATAGGTAACACCAGATAACACTGGTACCATAGATCCAGCCAGATAACACTGGCAACCGCAATGAACCACCAGCATTGCCCAGAAATAGCGGCCGGCCCCTCTTTATAGCAGATAGTAGGCCCGGGAGGATCTTCAAACCGGGAGGCTACCTGTGTTTGGCCGCACAAACCACCACACAGACCCCCAGATCCTCCCCCTCTATCGCCTCTCCACGTGCCAGGGCCGCATATTTCACCGCCACCAAAAATGAGGACCCTCTTTTTCCGCTACCAATAAAAGACCGTGACCTTTTCACTTACCTTACACAAGGGTCTTTATCAGCCCTTCGATGTTGCCAATGAAAAGGTTGTTCCCCGCCTCCGACAAATGGACGCCGTCATTCCTAAATAATTCCTCCTGCATTGTCACTATGTTCTGATGCTCCAAAACCTTTCCTCCCATCTCCAGCATAATCTTTTTCGCTGCCTGGTTTAGCTTTTTTCTCCCGATGTATCCTGCACCCTGCAGTTCCTCCACACTAATATAGCAATTACATTATACCACACTATCTGAACAACCGGCCATTCCTTCCTGAACCACCTAAGTGTTTCCCGGACCCTATTCTGCAAATCTATCGTCGTCATAGCCCCTATGTCGTTACCCCCTAAATGCACTATCATTATATCTGGCTTCCCCCACCTTCTCCTAGATTCCTGTGCTACCCCTAAAAACTGCGCCCACCTTTAGTGAGGCTGAACCCTAGGTTCACTCCCATCCTTGTGCCCACAGCGTGAACAGCCGCCCAGTGCACATAGGAGTGTCCCAGGATCCATACTCTTTTCGACCGCTCTGAAAGAAAAAAAACAAAAAACAGAATATTAACGCTCTAACACATACCAACTTTTTATCGCGACTGTAAATTGAATCAGGGTTATATACATACCCCCGTTTATTCATAACCCTCTCCTCTCTAACTTAGCAGGCTAGCTGGTATTTCATAATTTACTAAGACCGGTGCCCTTTAAACAAATTCCCTTCCCCCATCGCTGTTTAATCCTAACTGCCCGCGATCTGCCAGAGAAATTAAGGTTTATTAAATAATTTTTTTTAATATTATTTATTTATTTATTTATTTATTTTTTTTACCCAAAACAGAATATCCCCTATCATTATATCTGGCTTCCCCCACCTTCTCCTAGATTGAATATAGAATATTTGATACAGTCCTAACCTCAACATCTGAGGGTTGGGATTTAGGGGTTATTATTGCAGAGGATCTAAGGGTAAGTAGTCAATGTAATAGAGCAGCAGGAAATGCTGGCAGAATGCTTGGTTGTGTAGGGAGAGCCTGTATTAGCAGTAGGAAAAGGGAAGTGCTCATGCCACTGTACAGAGCACTGGTGAGACCTCACTTGGAGTACTGTGTGCAGTACTGGAGACCGTATCTCCAGAAGGATATAGACACCTTAGAGAGAGTTCAGAGAAGGGCTACTAAAATGGTGTATGGCTTGAAGGAGAAAAGTTACCAGGAAAGGCTTAATGATCTTAACATGTATAGCTTGGAAAAAAGACGAGATTGATGTGATATGATAGAAACATTTAAATACCTAAAGGGAATCCACAAGGTACATAAAAGGGAGTATATTTAAAAGGAAACAAAGTAGCAAAACAAGAGGACATAGTTTTAGATTAAAGGGGCAAAGGTTTAAAAGTAACATCAGGAAACATTATTTCACTGAGAGGGTGGTGGATACATGGAACAGCCTTCCAGTAGAAGTGGTAGAGGCTAAACCAGTGATTGAATTTAAGCAGGCATGGGATAGGCATAAGGCTATCCTAAACAAAAGATTAAGAATTATACCCCTATCCTCTTCTTACACTTCTCCCATGTAAATTACCTTCTTAAACCTACTAACCCCCAAGCCCCCCTCCCTTTTCGCGTAAATGAAAACACAACAAAGTATTCCACTCCATTGCCCCTATCCATGGTGCTTCTGCTGCGTGACCTTTCCAACGTTGTAGAGAACCAGCATCTATGAAAGAGAAAACAAAACAGGGTGGGTGTAAAAGAAAAATTACTGCAATACCAAAAAATGTCCCACGCCCTGACTCTAGTATCCTCCCTTCCCCCTCCTTTTCCATTGTTTATCTCCCCATTGTGCCCAATCACAAAGAGCCATGTTTCAGCTCATAAAACAAAGGCACCCATGCCTGATCCCATAGAACAAAGGGAATTTACTCCCTTTCACTCTTGTGTAATACAGGGATAATTCTTAAACCTCACTTCATTCCTAATTAGTCTTTCTCTTGAACTAAGAATTATACCCCTATCCTCTTCTTACAATTCTCCCATGTAAGTTACCTTCTTAAACCTACTAACCCCCCAAGCCCCCCCCACCCGCCCCTCCCCCCCTCCCTTTTCCCGTAAATGAAAACACAACAAAGTATTGGCATTTTGAAAAGGTCACGTCTTTTATTACTTAAGGCCAAATTCTTTGCCTCTAAGGCAGAATTATTATTATCGATCCTCGTATGCCAAATACGCTACACCAGATAACACTGGCAGCCAGATAACACTGGCAACTGCAATGCACCACAAGCATTGCCCAGAAATAGCACCCCACGTGGCTAAGCAGGATGACCACACGTCTGATCGGTGTATTTTTATGGCAGATAGCAGGCCGAGAGGATCTGCAAACCAGGAAGGCACCTGAGCTTGGCCGTATTAGCAGCTCCTATCCTGAAAGAATGGGGGCAAATGTAACTCCCCTTTCAACCAAGCCCCTCCGTGGCCTGTTGCGGAACCATTTTGAATTGATACCCGGACAAGTTAGTACCACCCTTGTGCCCCCAGAACATTACGACCGTTTGAAGGAGTCGCCTCCAAGTATCCCCTCATACATACCACTGGGCATACTTCCCCACCATGGGCACCTAGAGCAATTGTTTCCTCAATCCTTAGGGCAGCTGTAAAACTAAAACAAATGCTGCCCTACCAAGATTGTTATCAGCTCCATCTTATCTCCTACTTGTACTCTGCTGTCAAGATCTTCCTCACCACGAATTGTTTAGCCCAGTCCTCCTCTTCCTTTAACCGAGCAAAGTATGAAATACCACTAAATAGTTCCAAGCTGTCCTTTCTTTATTGACTTACTGCCGAACTTCAGTAGCTATTTTGAAAACAACATTCTGCCCTACCTCCTCTGTCCCTTTAAAACTCGATCCAACCCTTTCACTGCTTGCTCTACGGTGCCCATGTCTTCTGCAACAACAATCTCCTCACCAAATCATTGATGCCCTCTAACTGCTCCCCATATGGCAAAGAAACAGAGGGCAGTCTTCACCCTGGAATTTTTTATTTTTTTTATTTTTTTATTATTATTATTTATTACTTTATTTTTATTATTATTATTATTTTTTTTTATTTTATTATTTTTTCCTTCCCCCCTCTTTCCTCCTCCCCCTCCCGGTGCCAAATGTCGGAACACATCCCACCTGAAACTGGACAATGTATCCGCCACCACCTTCCTTACCCCCGGTATGTGATTTGCCGTGAAATTAATATTGCTTTTCAAACATATAACACCAAATACCTGACATAGGCTACAACCTGCAGTGATGATGCAGACATGTTATTCAGCACTTGCACCACACCTTGAATATCAGACCCAAAATTAAAGGGGGGGAGGGATGTATTTTTTTTTTTTTTAATTCTATCCCCCACAGTGGTATTGCCCCGACGATTGGAAAATAAAAAATTCCAGAAACACCAAGCTTTGCACCCATCCTCTTTGAATCCACTCCTGGGCCATTTGCCTGCTCACCATTTGAAATTACACTAGACCATTTGATCTTAATGTCTCGCCATTCCCCCCAAACGACCTACAATTCTCCCCGATCAACTAAACTTATATTGTTACCCCCCGATCCTACCTCATTCTCCAGTCCCTTTGGAACCCATTACCATGAAATCTTCCAAGTAATGTACTATACGTCTCCTCCCCGCTCTCTTCTCCACCAAGCAATGCAAAAAAGTAGGAAGCCTTTAAAAAGGGAGCATGGGATATTGCCCACCCCAATGGGTAAACAGATATCTATGTAAAATTACCCATCGAATTTTCACCCCATTAAAAGAAAACCCCCTGGACACAGCGGTACGGCCTGAAGGCTGCCTCTAGATCAAGCTTAGCTAACTCTGTCCCCTCGCCAGCTACCCTTACCAAAATCACCACCTGATTGAATGAATGGTAGCTAACAGAAACATCTTCCCTACTTATTGCCTCTGCAAAGAAACGACCGTCCCAATGTTTATTTGTATGTATTTTCCTTACATTCCCTTGCTCTGTGTATCATGTAGAGTATTGTATTCCCCTCTGTATAGCGTAACCTCTGTATTACGATCCAGTCTTTGTATAGTGTACACCCCCCTGTAAGTAATGAATTCCTTTAGTTTTCACATGCTTCCATCAGCCCCTCCCCACCCACCAGCAACTAAGGTCACCAGCTCACTGTTATCTGATCCATTGTTCCCATCTGAGAGTGACTCCATTGTTTGTGCACCTTCCCCCTCTGTATGTGTGTGTCTCCTTGCGAAATGTAAATAACACCGTCTCCATTTTGAGTTGAGAAAGAGCAAGGATGTTCTGTGCATTAGTGGCTGCATTGTCCTCCATTTTATGAGTCCTCAGCCCTGGAATCCTTTATCAATAGAACCAAGCTGCACATGTGAAAGTCTTTAACCTCCGTCCACAATGAAACTGATTCTTGCTTAGTATATTAATCTATACACCCGAAGTTAAACCAACCGAACTAACCTAATGACACAGCATTTGCTAACATACAAAATCACTGTTTAGTTGATAAGCCTCTTCAGAAATTATAACAGACACATTTAGATGTGTATTTGGTTAGTAATTGTTATATATTCATAAGTCTAGCAGAAACAATCTGGATTAATTTAGTTGCGCAAATGTAAGTTTAAACAGATTGTACAGTTACTGCTGCAGGACTTCCTCATTGGCAGCAGAACATGTGACTTTTTGAGGTTTAAGATGGCTGCCAGCCATGCGGTCACTGACTACCTATGTTTAAGGTCATACAGACTATACAACTAATAAGGTTTGATCAAGTATTACAAAGTGAAGCAAATATCAACGAGCATATTCTAGCTAACAATGCAAATCACTAGAACGGGTAAATTAGTGCGTATTTAACCAAATAGATTACACACACACACATATAGTATATTATCAACATAGCGACAAATTCACAGAATTAATACACCTAATACTTATCCACTCCCAGGCTTTATTATGATGATGGTACAAGTGTGAAATAAGGGTGAGTTACTGCTTATGTTTCCTCTATTTCTGAAATAAGTCTCTCCTCTCCCTCAATAAAGACAAAGTTACCGTTCTAAATAATTATTTACTCAACTGTAGCAAGTGCTCAAAACAAAAGATTGTACATTGCTGCTGTGTCACTTTAAAAATTGCAACAATTAGAATAGTGAACTTAAATACAGTATACAAATTAATTTGTTCATCAACTTATTGCTTAACCCTTGGGGTTACTTCAACATTATTTAAAACACACAGCTCTTTGAATAACCCTGTAAATCATAACCCACATAAAAGGCCAGCATGTGAAGCTGCTTGAGAATCCACTAAAGGTGTTACTCAGCAATGCACGTATGGTGCTTTTCTCATTCGGCACACTATAGAGTTATAGTGACAAATGTCCAGTGATTCAGTCTGTTATATCAAGTTCCTATGTGTGATTACATTCCCTTTGTGTTGTCTCCGTGTGCTATGGCTAGGTCCTTGTGGGATCTCCATGTGCTATGGCTAGGTTTCTGTGTGTTTCTATTGTGTGATTACGGCGTGTTACAGCAAGTTTTTATTTTATTTTTATGTGTATTATATATATATATATATTTTATTTATTTATTTATTTTTATTTTTTATTTATCTTAGTGTTATTCTACATTAGTGATTTCAGTGTGTTATAGAGAGGAATTTCGTGATTTCAGGGTGTATGATAGCTACATCATTAACGTGACTTTGTGTGTTATACCGAGGTCCTACGTGTGATTTCGCTATGTATAGTGAGTTCCTTCTGTGTGTATGGTGAGGGCACATGCGTGTATAGGGAGGCCCTGTGTTTGATTACGGTGTTTATATGGGTTGCTTATTATGATTTTGGCTGCAGCCATGGATGATACTAAAATTGGACAGTCAGTCATGCGCTATACTGAGCACATAAACTAATAAGGCACAGCAGTCCACAGACAGCCAAAGCAAAACCACTGGAAATCCCAATGCCCCTAATAACATACAAAACAACAAATCACTGAATTCTGGCATAGTTATCCCAGAACAATAACCCATTAGAAATTACTATCACGCAGCTCGACACCAAATGAACAAGGAATACAGTATTGCAAATTGAAACAAATATAAATAAGCATCCACTAAATAAACCTACAAATCCATACAATGGGAAACCCACCTCTATCCTTACAATAAATAATGGAACTAGGAAAATATATGTAGCAGACTTATGATAATAGAGTATGCATAACAGATTGATACTGCAAGTAATACTTATCCAGTCATTGGTTTTCATACGATGATGGTGATGGCAAAATGGAGCTCGCCGCCGCTGTGCCGCTGAAGTTCTTACTAAAAGAAAAAGTACTGCAATACCAAAAAATGTCCCACGCCCTGACTCTTGTATCCTCCCTTCCCCCTCCTTTTCCATTGTTTATCTCCCCATTGTGCCCAATCACAAAGAGCCATGTTTCAGCTCATAAAACAAAGGCGCCCATGCCTGATTCCATAGAACAAAGGGAACTCACTCCCTTGCACGCTTGTGTAATACAGGGATAATTCTTAAACCTCACTTCATTCCTAACTCGTCTTTCTCTCGAACAAATCCAGGTAAAGTATCCATGTAATTTGGCAGACTAGATGGGCTGAAAGGTTCTTATCTGCCGACATTTTCTATGTTTCTTTCCATCCCAGCAACATTACAGCCTTTTCCACAGCCGCTTTGAATTGAGACCTGGACAAAATTGGTTCCACCCTCATGCCTCAAAAAACATATGGCCGTTTGCAGGAGCCGCCTTCAAATAACCTCTTACATAACACCGGGCATACCTCCACTTAACCTCTGTATTACGCTCCAGTCTTTGTGTAATATACCCTCCCCCCTCTAAGTAATGGATTCCTTTTGTTTTCACATGCTTCTGTCAGCCCTTCGCCCCCCCAGCAACCAAGGTCGCCCAGCTCACGGTTATCTGATGCATTGTTCCTAGCTGGATGTGATTACATTGTCTCTGCACCTTTCCTCTCCGTGTGTGTGTCCCTTGCACGATGTAAATCAATGCAGTCTCCATTTTGAGTTGAAAAAAAACCAAGGATCTTATGTACGTTATTGCCCGCATTCTGGGCCATAAGCAGTACTTCTGCGGAATACTGACTTCAAGGGGAGCAGTCTGCCCGTGGACAGGAACCCCTACGTTACAGCCTCGTTCCTCGAATGCCCTCTGGGTTAAGCTAAATGGGGACTTCTCTAAAGGACCAGCCATTCTACCTAACAGCACCTCCTTTCCCCACTTTTCACTCAATATTTCTGGCAGTTCATATGCTGATTTCAACTGCTTTACTTTCCTACCCCACTTCGCTTCAACCCTAATCAGTATCTTGAAGCCTTCCATAAAAAACCCTAACTCCATTCTCCTTATCCTCCATTTTAAGGCTCACCAGCCCTGGAATCCTTTACCAATCGTACGAGGCTACACATGTGAAAGTCTTTAACCCACGTCTACCAATGAAATGGTTTCTTGCTTAGTATATTAATCTATAGGCCCGAAATTAAGTCAACCTACCCAAAATAGTGAAACAGCATTTGCTAACATACAAAATCACTGTTTAGTTTATAAGCCTCTTCAGAAATTATAACAGACAAATTTAGATGTGTATTTGGTTAGTAATTGTTATATATTCATAAGTCTGGCAGAAACCATCTGGATTAATTTAGTTGCGCAAATGTAAGTTTAAACAAATTATACAGTTACTGCTGCAGCACTTCCTCATTGACAGCAGACCATGTGACTTTTTGAGGCTTAAAATGGCTGCCAGCCATACGGTCACTGATTACCTATGTTTATAAGATCATACAGACTATACAAATAATAAGGTTTGATCAAGTATTACAAAGTGAAGCAAATATCAAACGAGCATATTCTAGCTAAAATGCAAATAACTAGAATGGGTAAATTAGTGCGTATTTAACCAAATAAATTACACACACACACACATACAGTATAATGTCAAAATAGAGACAAATTCACAGAATTAATATACTTAATACTTATCCACTCCCAGGCTTTCTTATGATGATGGTACGAGTGGGAAAGATGAAGGAGTTGCTGCTCATGTTTCCTCCATTTCGGAGATAAGTCTCTCCTCTCCCTCAATAAAGACAAAATTAGCGTTCTGAAATAATTCTTTACTCAACTGTAGCAAGTGCGCAAAAAAGATTGTACATTACTGCTGTGTCACTTCAAAAATTGCCTCAATTAGTTTAGTGAACTTAAATACAGTTTACAAATGAGTTTATTCATCAACTTATTGCTTAGCTCTTGGGGTTACTTTATTTATTTCACATACACCCAGGTGAGACTACCCCCTCCCTTCCAGAATACATTACAGATAACAAGGCTCCAGCCACTGGACAATAGAAAAGCTCCAGCCACTGGACAATAGAAAAAACAGTCATCACAATGAAATGTTTACCCATGCTTCTCTAAACAGTGTGCTTAGGGTGCAAGCTCTTGAGCGAGGGGCCTCTCCTACTGTTTAATGAGTGCAAAATATAACAACTTATAACTGTAACATACAGATACACACTTTGACAACAGCATAGCACATCACACACACTCTACACTATATATAGAGACAATAAACTGTAAATCAAAATACTTGCAAATAAACATTGGGGCGGCCGTTTTATCACAGGTTGCTTTGTATGCTTCCGGCCTGTTCAGTACAAAAATGACTGCAGCTCATTAAAATGTATTGATTTTGGAGTGCTATTTGGTGCTAAAACACCCACTATTCATGTGTGTGATTCTTAAAATTGACCGTCAGTCATTTACTAGAGTGAGCACCTTAACTATAAAGGCACGGCAATCTTCAGACAGACGCAGGCAGAATTACTGAACCCAAATGCACCTAATAACATACAAAACAACAAATCACTGAATTCTGGCCGAGTTATACCAGAACAATTAACCTATTCATAATTACTATCACGCAGATACTACACAAAATTAACAAGGGAATACAATATTGCAAAGTGTAACGAATATCAAAAGCATCTACTAAATAAAACCTACAAATCAATACAATGGAAAACCTGCACCTATTTATCCAAGTAATAATAGAACTAGGAATATATATATTTAGCAGACTATAATAATAGGGAATATATAACAGATTGATACAGCCAGTAATACTTATCCAGTCGTTGGTTTTCATATGCTGGTGGTGATCGTAAAATGGAGTTGGCTGTCTAAAAAGACAAAGATTAGACTGATTTCATCTGTCCTTTGCTTACCCTTTTCTATTACCCCTGCCCCTCCCCTTTCTGTTATCTGCCCCCGAGACCCAATCCCAGCGATAATCCTGAAACAAAACTCCTCCCAACTTTCTACTCTTTTTCTTTAAACAGGGAAAATGCTTAAGCTTCTTCACTCCCATTCAGTCTCTCAACAGTACGAAACCTATGTATTTCTCGGTGCACTGTCACAGACATAGGCGTACGCAGGGGGTGTGCATGGTGTGCGGGGTGTGCCCAGGCTCACCCTGATGCTGGATGAATAGGTCCTCTTTCACCTCTTACTTTAGCATTTTATTTGTCCCTTATCTGGTTTGTGATAAAAAACATAAACTGACTCAATCTGATCACAGCTCGTTATTTCTAATGATAAAATGTAAACGTTTTCCATTAAAAAATGTTCCATTGGTGTATGAGCCGTAATGTAACGGGTTGCGCACGCCAGTGTCTGCACACCCTAAAGTAACGGGCTGCGCATGCCAGTGTCTGCACACCCTAAAGTAACGGGCTGCGCACGCCAGTGTCTGCACACCCTAAAGTAACGGGCTGCGCACGCCAGTGTCTGCACACCCTAACGTAACGGGCTGCAAACACCAGTGTCTGCACACCCTAACGTAACGGGCTGCACACGCCAGTGTCTGCACACCCTAAAGTAACGGGCTGCACACGCCAGTGTCTGCACACCCTAACTTAACGGGCGGCGCACACCAGTGTCTGCACACCCTAAAGTAACGGGCTGCGCACGCCAGTGTCTGCACACCCTAACGTAACGGGCTGCGCACGCCAGTGTCTGCACACCCTAAAGTAACGGGCTGCGCATGCCAGTGTCTGCACACCCTAAAGTAACGGGCTGCGCACGCCAGTGTCTGCACACCCTAAAGTAACGGGCTGCGCACGCCAGTGTCTGCACACCCTAAAGTAACGGGCTGCGCATGCCAGTGTCTGCACACCCTAAAGTAACGGGCTGCGCACGCCAGTGTCTGCACACCCTTAAGTAACGGGCTGCGCACGCCAGTGTCTGCACACCCTAAAGTAACGGGCTGCGCACGCCAGTGTCTGCACACCCTAAAGTAACGGGCTGCGCACGCCAGTGTCTGCACACCCTAAAGTAACGGGCTGCGCACGCCAGTGTCTGCACACCCTAAAGTAACGGGCTGCGCACGCCAGTGTCTGCACACCCTTAAGTAACGGGCTGCGCATGCCAGTGTCTGCACACCCTAATGTAACGGGCGGCGCATGCCAGTGTCTGCACACCCTAATGTGTGTCCTTTAATAAGCCAACCATCTTTACAAAGTGTTATACATCGCTGTTATCTGCAGATTCTTCCAGGAAGGAACCAGAGCAGAACAGACATCAAGAGGAACATCAGCAGGAAGAACCGGCACGGAAAGGTGACACACTCAGACACACTGTATCCTAACACAAACAAACACAGCCACACTGTATAGTAACACAAATACACTCAGACACACTGTATAGTAACACAAATACACTCAGACACACTGTATATTAACACAATCACACTGTATATTAACACAAATACACTCAGACACACTGTATATTAACACAATCACACTGTATATTAACACAAATACACTCAGACACACTGTATATTAACACAATCACACTGTATGTTAACACAAATACACTCAGACACACTGTATATTAACACAATCACACTGTATATTAACACAAATAAACTCACACTGTATATTAACACAATCACACTGTATATTAACACAAATAAACTCAGACACACTGTATATTAACACAATCACACTGTATATTAACACAAATACACTTAGACACACTGTATATTAACACAATTGCACTGTATATTAACACAAATAAACTCACACTGTATATTAACACAATCACACTGTATATTAACACAAATACACTCAGACACACTGTATATTAACACAATCGCACTGTATATTAACACAAATAAACTCACACTGTATATTAACACAATCACACTGTATATTAACACAAATACACTCAGACACACTGTATATTAACACAATCACACTGTATATTAACACAAATACACTCAGACACACTGTATATTAACACAATCACACTGTATATTAACACAAATAAACTCAGACACACTGTATATTAACACAATCACACTGTATATTAACACAAATACACTCAGACACACTGTATATTAACACAATTACACTGTATATTAATTATTATTATTCTTTATTTATAAAGCGCCAGCATATTCCGCAGCGCTGTACAATAAACACAGTACAGACAGGGTTACAATACATTGAACAACATTTGACAAACAGTACAGGAGGAGATGAGGGCCCTATTCCCGTAGGAACTCACAATCTAGGAGGGTTGGGGTTGGAAACAGGAGGAGAGGACTGTAAGGTGAGAGTGATTGATGGTTGTGTCAGTGAGTTGGGTGGTAGGCTTCCCTAAATAGGAATGTTTTAAGGGAGCGTTTGAAGGAAGAGAAGTTAGGGGAAAGTCTGACAGTACGAGGGAGAGCGTTCCAGAGAGTGGGGGCTGCGCGTGAGAAATCCTGCAGTCTATCATGGGAAGAGGTGATGCGGGGAGAAGCTAGGCGCAGGTCACTATGGTATAAGGTATATTAACACAATCATACTGTATATTAACACAATCACACTGTATCCTAACACAAACAAACACAGCCACACTGTATAGTAACACAAATACACTGAGACTCACTGTATATTAACACAATCACACTGTATATTAACACAAATACACTCAGACACACTGTATATTAACACAATCACACTGTATAGTAACACAAATACACTGAGACTCACTGTATATTAACACAATCACACTGTATATTAACACAAATACACTCAGACACACTGTATATTAACACATTTACACTGTATATTAACACAATCACACTGTATGTTAACACAAATACACTCAGACACACTGTATATTAACACAATTACACTGTATTAACACAATCACACTGTATATTAACACAATCACACTGTATGTTAACACAAATACACTCAGACACACTGTATATTAACACAATCACACTGTATATTAACACAATCACACTATGTTAACACAATCACACTGTATGTTAACACAAATACACTCAGACACACTGTATATTAACACAATCACAATGTATATTAACACAAATACACTCAGACACACTGTATATTAACACAATCACACTGTATATTATCACAAATACACTCAGACACACTGTATATTAACACAAATACACTCAGACACACTGTATATTAACACAATCACACTGTATACTAACAAATACACTCAGACTCATTGTATCGTCTCGCTTTCGCCTCTGTTTAATGTCGTCCATTTATGTTTTCAGAATCATATCGGGCTTCAAAGTCGACGTCAAGCACATCCTCCGAAGAGGACAACTGGTACGAAAACTACAAAGGGAGACACCAAGGTCAGTGACGGAGAGAAGGTTTACAGACGGCGCCATCACAGAGACCGGGCTTCACGCTCTCTCTAACTCTTGCCGTTTGTGAGGTTTGCAGAGTGGCCGTCCAGTTTGCGGATATTACCGCGAAAACACGGACTTACCAGACTCACCTTCATCTAATATACCGTATCTCTCAAAATTCCACAAGGCATCATCCCGTAATTTACTGTATACACTGCCCACGGGGTGGGATATATTGTCACAGGGCGGCAGGGGTCAAGTCCTGGGGAAAAAAGTGAGGCAACTCACCCACGAATTCCACAACCCCTATTACCTGAAGAAAAAATATATATATCACGAGTATAGCAGAACGTGGTGATACCATTTTTATTGGGTTAACATTACATTTAAAAGACAAGCTTTCAAGAGTGTAAACTGGAAACTATACTGATCAGTGAAAGGTATCACTACATACAGGTATACTCGTGATTGTGGCAACTGGACTAACACGTTCTATATATAATATATATGTATCACGTACATATATACAGATCCAGGCACAGACCCCCCCCCCCAGAATTATATACACAGCACTGAGCCCCCAGAATAATATGCACAGGCACTGAGCCCCCAGAATAATATACACAGGCACTGAGCCCCCAGAATAATATACACAGGCACTGGACCCCCAGAATAATATACGCAGGCACTGGACCCCCAGAATTATATACACAGCACTGAGCCCCCAGAATAATATACACAGGCACTGGACCCCCAGAATAATATACACAGCACTGAGCCCCCAGAATAATATACACAGGCACTGGACCCCCAGAATAATATACACAGCACTGAGCCCCCAGAATAATATACCCAGGCACTGAGCCCCCAGAATAATATACACAGCACTGAGCCCCCAGAATAATATACACAGCACTGAGCCCCCAGAATAATATACACAGCACTGAGCCCCCAGAATAATATGCACAGGCACTGGACCCCAGAATAATATACACAGCACTGAGCCCCAGAATAATATACACAGGCACTGGACCCCCAGAATAATATACACAGCACTGAGCCCCCAGAATAATATACACAGGCACTGGACCCCCAGAATAATATACACAGGCACTGGACCCCCAGAATTATATACACAGCACTGAGCCCCCAGAATAATATACACAGGCACTGGACCCCCAGAATAATATGCCCAGCACTGAGCCCCCAGAATAATATACACAGCACTGAGCCCCCAGAATAATATACACAGCACTGAGCCCCCAGAATAATATGCCCAGCACTGAGCCCCCAGAATAATATACACAGCACTGAGCCCCCACTGAGCCCCCAGAATAATATACACAGCACTGGACCCCCAGAATAATATACACATCACTGAGCCCCCAGAATAATATACACAGGCACTGGACCCCCAGAATAATATACACAGCACTGAGCCCCCAGAATAATATACCCAGGCACTGAGCCCCCAGAATAATATACACAGGCACTGGACCCCCAGAATAATATACACAGCACTGAGCCCCCAGAATAATATACACAGCACTGAGCCCCCAGAATAATATACACAGCACTGAGCCCCCAGAATAATATGCCCAGCACTGAGCCCCCAGAATAATATACACAGCACTGAGCCCCCAGAATAATATACACAGCACTGAGCCCCCAGAATAATATGCACAGGCACTGGACCCCCAGAATAATATACACAGCACTGAGCCCCCAGAATAATATACCCAGGCACTGAGCCCCCAGAATAATATACACAGGCACTGGACCCCCAGAATAATATACACAGCACTGAGCCCCCAGAATAATATGCACAGGCACTGGACCCCCAGAATAATATGCACAGCACTGAGCCCCCAGAATAATATACACAGCACTGAGCCCCCAGAATAATATACACAGCACTGAGCCCCCAGAATAATATGCACAGGCACTGGACCCCCAGAATAATATGCACAGCACTGAGCCCCAAAGTAATATACTAAGCACTGAGCCCCCAGAATAATATGCACAGGCACTGGACCCCCAGAATAATATACACAGCACTGAGCCCCCAGAATAATATACACAGCACTGAGCCCCAAGAATAATATGCACAGCACTGGACCCCCAGAGTAATATACACAGCACTGAGCCCCAAGAATAATATGCACAGCACTGGACCCCCAGAATAATATACACAGCACTGAGCCCCAAGAATAATATGCACAGCACTGGACCCCCAGAATAATATACACAGCAATGAGCCCCAAGAATAATATGCACAGCACTGGACCCCCAGAATAATATACACAGCACTGAGCCCCAAGAATAATATGCACAACACTGGACCCCCAGAATAATATACACAGCACTGAGCCCCCAGAATAATATGCACAGGCACTGGACCCCCAGAATAATATACACAGCACTGAGCCCCCAGAATAATATGCACAGGCACTGGACCCCCAGAATAATATACACAGCACTGGACCCCCAGAATAATATGCACAGGCACTGGACCCCCAGAATAATATGCACAGGCACTGGACCCCCAGAATAATATGCACAGCACTGAGCCCCCAGAATAATATACCCAGCACTGAGCCCCAAGAATAATATGCCCAGCACTGAGCCCCCAAAAAATATACCCAGCACTGAGCTCCCAGAATAATATACACAGCACTGGACCCCCAGAATAATATACACAGCACTGGACCCCCAGAATAATATACACAGCACTGAGCCCCCAGAATAATATACACAGCACTGAGCCCCCAGAATAATATACACAGCACTGAGCCCCAGAATAATATACACAGCACTGAGCCCCCAGAATGATATACCCAGCACTGAGCCCCAGAAAAATATGCACAGCACTGAGCCCCCTGAATAATATGCACAGCACTGAGCTCCCAGAATTATATGCACAGCACTGAGCCCCCAGAATAATATACACAGCACTGAGCCCCCAGAATAATATACACAGCACTGAGCCCCCAGAATAATATGCACAGGCACTGGACCCCCAGAATAATATACCCAGCACTGAGCCCCCCGAATAATATGCACAGCACTGGACCCCCAGAATAATATACCCAGCACTGGACCCCCAGAATAATATACACAGCACTGGACCCCTAGAATAATATACACAGCACTGCGCCCCAGAATAATATACACAGCACTGAGCCCCCAGAATAATATACACAGCACTGAGCCCCAAGAATAATATGCACAGCACTGAGCTCCCAGAATAATATACACAGCACTGAGCCCCCAGAATAATATACACAGCACTGAGCCCCCAGAATAATATGCACAGGCACTGGACCCCCAGAATAATATACCCAGCACTGAGCCCCCCGAATAATATGCACAGCACTGGACCCCCAGAATAATATACCCAGCACTGGACCCCCAGAATAATATACACAGCACTGGACCCCTAGAATAATATACCCAGCACTGGACCCCCAGAATAATATACCCAGCACTGGACCCCCAGAATAATATACACAGCACTGGACCCCTAGAATAATATACACAGCACTGGACCCCCAGAATAATATACCCAGCACTGGACCCCCAGAATAATATACACAGCACTGGACCCCTAGAATAATATACACAGCACTGCGCCCCAGAATAATATACACAGCACTGCGCCCCAGAATAATATACACAGCACTGCGCCCCAGAATAATATACACAGCACTGAGCCCCAAGAATAATATGCACAGCACTGAGCTCCCAGAATAATATACACAGCACTGAGCCCCCAAAATAATATACACAGCACTGAGCCCCCAGAATAATATACACAGCACTGAGCCCCCCGAATAATATGCACAGCCCTGGACCCCCAGAATAATATACCCAGCACTGGACCCCCAGAATAATATACACAGCACTGGACCCCCAGAATAATATACACAGCACTGAGCCCCCAGATTAATATACACAGCACTGAGCCCCCAGAATAATATACACAGCACTGGACCCCTAGAATAATATACCCAGCACTGGACCCCCAGAATAATATAACCAGCATTGGTTATATGGATATATTTGCCCCCAGCTCACGTGGATATATTTGCCCACCGGTTCATATGGATATATTGCCCCAAGCTCACATGGCTATATTGCCCCCAGCTCACATGGAAATATGTTCCCTCACTTTTTTTCCCAGGACTTGACCCCTGCGGGGTGGGATATATTGTCACGGGGCGGGATATATTGTCACGGGGCGGGATATATTAAACGAAGGCGCCACGAACACCGCCAGGGGGGAGCCCCAGTCAGTCCTCTCCACGAAGTCACCACTGTGCAGGGACGCCGCCGATCCCAATCATCAACTGGACGAAAAGAAAGGTCGGACTTCAAGCGGAGTAAAGTGCAGAGTAGTTTATTTGGGTACAGCAGACCCCATCAAAGTCAGCAGTGACGTTTCGACCCGAAGGTCTTAATCATACATGGGACGGGATATATTGTCATGGGGCGGGATATATTGTCATGGGGTGAGATATATTGTCATGGGGTGAGATATATTGTCATGGGGCGGGATATATTGTCATGGGGTGAGATATATTGTCATGGGGTGAGATATATTGTCATGGGGCGGGATATATTGTCACGGGGTGGAATATATTGTCACAGAGTGGGATATATTGTCACGGGCGGAATATATTGTCACAGAGTGGGATATATTGTCACGGGGCGGAATATATTGTCACGGGGCGGAATATATTGATACGGGCGGGATATATTGTCGCGGGGTGGGATATATATTGTCACATTCAGAGGTCTGGGGGAGTCAAGGCCTCAACGCATCAGCACGGGGGAGACCTACATGATATGAGGCAGGGGGTTTTAATATTGTGACTGATTAGTGTATGATCTACTGAATCAGCTTGAGCAGCCTCTCCAGGAAGAGATTGCTGCGTCTCCTTTGTTCTTAGAATCTTGTCATTGAGCTGTAGGTAAAATCTCTTTTCATCAAGTCTCACTGGATGACGTTTTACACTTTGTACGCTCTTGTTAATGAACAGGTCAGCAGGATTCCATTTCCATCGGCCCTGCACATACTAATATCCTTTCTCGCGTCCTGATGACGTCTGCTTTTCGTTCCCCGGTGCCGGCTGAGCTTTGCTCTCTTTCTTTCAGAGCTCCTGGAGGTCTTGCATTCTCACAGCTCTTTCACCTCGTCCGCCGAGTACGATGATGTGGTTTCCGAACATTCGAGTAAGTCCCTGCCCCCCCTCCCATATGAAGTGAATAACTCGGGGTTAATATTAAGCAATGATTTCACTGATAATAAAGTTAAATCTGATGAAGAGAAGCTCCAGGAATATTTCATTAAATCTCAGACTCTGCGTTAAGGTCCATTGATTTCCAGCAGGTGAGCTCTACAGACCCTCACCTCACGTTCAGCCCCTCATCACACGTTTCTGCCCCTCGCCACACGTTTCAGCCCCTCATCACACATTCAGCCCCTCACCACACGTTCAGCCCCTCACCACACGTTTCAGCTCCTCACCTCTAGGGATGAGCCGAACACGTCCGAGTTCGGGTTCGAACCCGAACATTCCAAATGTTCGAATCCGAATCCGAACCCGAACTCAATACAAGTCAATGAGGCTGAAAATTCGTTTTTTAGAGTGCCCTCCAAGAGGGCATATATGCTAGATATTTGCCATAAAAGGTGTATGGGGTCCGGGTAGTGCCCTGGGGGACAGGAAACAAGGACAAAAAGTTTTTAAAAAAACGTTTTTAAAGGGACAGAGAGTTTTCCATGAAATAAGGGTTAAAAATAAAAACGAAAAATTCCTTCAAATATCGTGCCTAGGAGGTCCCCATAACCTGCCTGTGAATTGGCGGATTTCTAGGATGTATAGAAACACTTGAACACAAAAAAATGACGTTTCAAATGACGGTAAATGCTTTTCCTTTAATCTATCCATAAACAACTGCTTGGGGCGGCAGTCTGTATGAAAAGAGGAGACATTCTCGGACACGTAGAAAAATTTTTGTGATTTTTTTTGGCTAAATTATTGTGAAACTTATGCAGGCTTTGGATGAAAGTAACAATAGGTGCTTTAGAATTGGGCCTTTAGCGTCGGCAACAGTGCCGTCACACCGTAACCCCTCTGAGGATATGAATCTGATACAGGCGTCAATGGCAGTGCACCCAGATATTGTGCCTTTAGTGCCAGGCCTGCAAGTACTATCATACAGTATCCCCTCTGTAGTATTGTGGAAGAGTGCAGGGGTGGACCATGTGGTCCTATATTAAAAAATATGATTCTGGTAAAGGCGTCAGTGCACCCAGATATTGTGCTTTTGGTGCCAGACTGCCAGCAAGTACTATTATCATACAGTAACCCAGTGGTGTATTTAGGTTTTGTGCTGCCCTAGGCCTGACTAAACTCGTGCACCCCCTAATTTAAATTTGACGCACCCCTTCCTGTCAAGGGCACACCTCTTCCTGGTTAATCCCCACCCTTCCTCTTTAAGCTCCACCTTTTCCTCTTAGAGCTCCGCCTTTTCCTCTCTTTATATTAAAAGTGGATACCAAGTGCCTACTTGTATATTTTGTATACCATTTCAAATGTATCTATTGAGATAAAGAAAATTATGAAATGTTTAAATTCAAGCATTTTTACAAAGAACAGCCACGCATGTCAAGTATACTGGATCACAGCCGCTCTAATTGGTTGAACATTAAAATCCACAGAAACGTGCACTGCATACAGTATGAGCATATCACAGAGCTGCGCAGCAATAAAACCCACAGAAATGGGCACTGTGTATGAGCATATCAGAGCTGCACAGCAATAAAACCCACAGAAATGTGCAGTGTGTATGAGCATATCACAGAACTGCACAGCAATAAAACTCACAGTAATGTGCAGTGTGTATGAGCGTATCCCAGAGCTCCAGGGCAATAAAACTCACAGTAATATGCAGTGTGTATCAGAATCCACAGCAATAAAACTCCCAGCAATGCAATGTGCGGTGTGTATGAGTGCATCAGAATCCACTGCAGTAAAACTCCCAGCAAACCGAGTGTATATGAGCACACAGCAATTATGCTGTGGAGCCATCTTGTCAGCAGTGGGGTGCCACTGCCAGAGGGTGCACTGTAGCTTTGATTCCCTTCCCGGTGGGTGTTCAGTCCAGAATAGAGTCTGTGTTAACGAAAGGGCGGGCAGCTGCGCGCGTGCGTTTCACGTGGTTCAGCCAGTCATGTGGTACTGAGACTCAGAGAAATGGCAGTGAAATGCCCTGATGTTCGGTGGTTTCAATCAGCAGGTTTATTCAGGCGAACCCCATAGGTTTCAATGTTAAAAATATTCCCGTTTTTATGCAATATCTAATCAATCATTTATTATTTTAATCTGCAGTAAAAAGTCTTTACTTATTGATTTTATTTAGTACCTCTTAGTCATTTTTCAGATTTTTTTGGGCAAAATTCACCCCCCCTTTTTTTTTTTTAATAGCAGTTTTTCTCTTTTGTGTAACAGAACTTTTTATTATCAATCATAGGATCTTATATGTAAATTCCAGACATTTTCGTTCAGTAGTTCTTTTGAAAACAGCAGGCCACGTGTTTTCGGTGGCAGCATTCAGCGGCCTACTCCATGCACTTTGGGGACCCTGCGGTGAATGGTGAATTCACTGCAGGGTGGGGAAATTTTATTCCCCTAAGTGCAGGGAACTACAGAACACCAAAACGTTAGCATCATTTCGGTGCTCTGTGAGTAACCCATTTAGTGGTGAGGTTTTTTGCTGCCCCCTGGAAAGTGAAATTGAAAGTGTAAATTAGTGAAATCTCAATGTATCCTCCCTGGTAAAATACTTTTTTTTTAGGGGTGGGGCCACCCAGTGCGGGCCGCCGCCCCCTGGAAAGTGCCGCCCTAGGCCTGGGCCTAGTCGGCCTAGGCCAAAATACACCAGTGCAGTAACCCCTCTGTAGTATTGTGGAAGAGTGCAGGGTCGGACCCTGCGGTTCAAAAAATTTAAATTATATAAATGTGGCACAGGCGTCAGTGCAGCCAAATATTGTGCCTTTCATGGCAGCAAGTGCATTCACACCGTAACCCTTTTGTGGTATTGTGGAAGAGTTCAGTGCTGGAGGTTTTGTGCATGCATAAGACATCCCCGATCTATTCCGATACGTCAGCATCAGGGGATTGATAGCTGCTGATCCAGGACAGATTCATTTTTATAAATGTCAGCCGGTCTACAGAGTCGGTGGACAGACGCACTCTTTTGTCTGTGACAAAACCTCCAGCGGCACTGAACGTCCTTTCAGAAAGCACGCTGAATGAAGGGCAACCTAGTAGCTGCATAGCATATTGGCTAAGTTCTGGCCAGTGATCCAATCTCAACACCCAGTAAGCCAGTGGATCATCTGCTGGAAAGGTATCCAGGTCTGCCCTTGCCCCTAGGTAGTCCTGCACCATATGTTGAAGACGCTGGCAATGGGTGCCTACATTTGACGTCCCTGGGCGTCGTGGACTAAAAAAATAAAAGAATGCATCAGTCAAGCGGCCCTGGCCTTCACCACTATTCCTCTGATCATCCGCAGCCTCAGAAGCACGTGTGTCATCACTTGGTAACCTACCAGTGCTTGGAAAGGTGTTACACAAGTGTCGCTTTAGAGCGTCCTCAAGTTTTTTCATCCTGTGCTCCCTCTGTGCGGGCAGGATGAGCTCTGCAACTTTACCCTTGTATCGTGGATCAAGAAGGGTTGCCAACCAGTAATGATCCCTCTCCTTGATAGCACGAATCCTGGGGTCCTTTAGCAGGCTTTGCATCATAAGGGAGCCCATGCAGTGTAGGTTGGTGGTGGCATTAGCTTCCGAGTCCTCCTGGTCAATGAGGATGACCGTATCGAGCACTTCCTCCTCCCAGCCACGCACTAGCCCTTGTGTTTCTGGGCACACGAAACCCTCCCTTGAGGAATCCCCACCTTCAATGCCCCCACTACTTAAATATTCCTACTCCTCATCCTCCTGTCTGATCTGAGTAGGACCCGCTGGAATGCTGTCTGCGGAAAGACTGGGGCCTTGAGAGCTAGGGAAGGCCTCCTCTTCCTCCCGCTGCTCTGCCTCTAGAGCCACATCTATAATTCCCTGCAGAGTGTGCTCCAGCAGGAACACTAAAGGAATTGTGTCACTGATGCATGCACTGTCCCTGCTCACCATCCTCGTTGCCTCCCCAAATGGTGACAGTACAGTGCATGCATCCTTGATCATCAGCCACTGCGAGGGGGAAAAAAAAACAAGTTGACCTAAACCTGTCCTTGTGCCATACTCACACAAATACTCGTTGATGGCCCTCTGCTGCTTGTGCAGATGCTGCAGCACTGCTAATGTCGAGTTCCACCTGGTGGGTATGTCACAGATCAGACGGTTTGTGGGAAGGTGGAATTCTCTTCGAATTTCTGCGAGGCGAACGCTTTCTGGGAATGACCGTCTGAAGTGGCTGCAGACTTTTCTGGCCTGGCTGAGAAGCTCTGGCAGCCCTGGGTACTTGGTTAAGAAACGCTGTACAACTAGATTTAGGACATGTGCTAGGCATGGTACATGCGTCAATTTACCCTTGCGTAGGGCGGAGAGAAGGTTGCTGCCAGTATCGCAGACGATCATTCCCAGCTGAAGCTGGCGTGGTGTTAACCATCTCTGCACCTGCCCCTGCAGAGCTGACAGAATTTCTGGCCCGGTGTGGCTCCTGTCCCCTAAACAAACCAGCTCAAGCACTGTAAGGCATCTTTTTGCTTGAGCCATTGCGTAGCCCGTGCCACGCGTCAGTTTAACTGACACTTCGCCAGAGACAGAGAAGGAGGAGGAGGAGGAAGAGGTGGTGGAGCAGACAGACCTCATACAAGCAGCTTTCTGGAGGCATGGTGGATGAACAAGCTCCAGCACAGAGCCCCACCTTGGATCCCTCCAAGCTGCAATCAGAGTTACCCAGTGTGCCATGAAGGAAATGTAACGGCCCTGTCCATGCTTGCTGGACCACGTGTCTAAAGTCACATGCACCTTGTTGCTGACTGCCTTTCCCAATGACTGGATAACATTGTCTTCCACGTGCTGGTATAGTGCTGGAATGGCCTTGCGTGAAAAGTAATGGCATTTTGGAACCTGCCACTGTGGTACAGCACATTCAGCAAATTCACGGAAGGGAGCAGAGTCCACCAGCTGGAAAGGCAGCAGCTGCAATGCGAGTAATTTTGCTAAGCTGGCATTTAGACGCTGTGCTTGGGGATGGTTGGGACTATATTTTTTCTTATGCTGCAGCAGCTGTGGCAACGTAATCTGACTGCATAAATCTTCAACTGATGGGATGATGTCACATTGTGAGGAAGGAGCTGGTACATCCATTACTGTAGCATCATCCCTGTCAGTGGAGGTTGTAGCAGGCAATGACATGGCAGGACATACAGTGGGGGTAGAGACAGATGAGGAGGAGGAGGACCTACGCAAAGTTTTGCGCCAACGAGATGTGTGGCAGGTGTTCATATGTCGCCTCAAGCACGTGGTACCCAAGTGTCCGGTGTCTTTCCCACGCTTCAGCCTCATCTGACATAGATTACAAATAGCAACGGTGCGCTCTGCTGCACATTTCTTAACCCTTTCGCTGCTGAGGCTTTTCCCGCCCCTATGCTGAGGTCATTTTTACCTGTTTTGCGCATCATGTTTAAACGTGTTTTGAAGGCTTATTTTAGTATATGACCCAGACATATTATATATCGTTCTTTCCGTCAGACTCGTTAGATTCATAATATGTCATTATTATATGTATACGTTATGTCATGTCTGTATATTATAACAAAAAATGCAATAAAATATGTATTTTCAATAATTTACAATGTGTAAAGTGTTTTTTTCCACATTTTAACATGCGAGCAATTGCGGTTATATTTTGTATGGGGTGCGCTTGTTAAAAAAATTAGAGATGGGGTCTCATTACATTTTTTTTTGGGGAAAATGACACTATTTTTAACAAACGCACCGCATACAAAAATCGTTAGTGCAGCATCATTGTTCACATTATAATTGAAATTGGAACAATATTGCTGCATTAACAAACCCAAAAAAATAAAAAAAAAGTGTTTAATTTTTTTTTTTAATTGTTTTTTTTAATTTTTTTTTATTTTTATTTTTCATTTTTTTTTTTTTTAACAAAATTTTTCACTGTAGTGTTTGGTATCGTTGGAACGGCCATGCTCTGGCCGATCCAACGATACCAAAATTTAACCCCTAGCTGCCACGGATCGGGAGATAGGGAGTTCCAATGAACTCCCTATCTCCACAGTTGGTGGCAGTTAGGGGTTAAGTCTAGGACTGGCGTCATCGTGCTACGCACGATGACGCCAGTCCTCTGGGGGAGTTCCCGGAGGCTTGGCCGACATCCAAGATGTCGGCCAGCTCCGGGAAAGGATCGCGAACCGGCGCTTTTCAGCGCCGATTCGCGATCCAGCTCCCCAGGGGTTAATGCCAGGCATCATTTGGAAGGGCAGGCTTTGCCCTTCCAAATGATGCCTGGGTTAACCCCCTGTGCGCCGCCGATCGGGAGGGAGAGAGGTCCGAAGGACCTCCCCCCCCCTCCCTTTCAGGCGCCTCCTCCGCACATGCGGGGGGGGGCGCCTGAATTAGGTGTCATCGCGCCCCCCGCGATGACACCTAATTCTGGCGGCTGCTGGTCCGGATGCCGGGCTGACATCCAGGATGTCAGCCCGCACCGGAGGGGCCAGCGATCGGCCGGAACCCGGCCGAACGCTGACCCCAATGTGAGGACGCGCTCAGCGCGTCCTCAGCACACCAGCGGGACTGCTGAGGACGCGCTGAGCGCGTCCTCAGCAGCGAAGTGGTTAAAGAACGCCCAGACAACAGAGTTCCTGCGTGTGTGCTTTGAGACAACAGCGCTCTGCACCGGAGCAGCTCTGACATCTGATGCCTTGGACTGGCTAGTGCTACGGTTGGTCATAGAGGATGTTGTGCCTCGTGTTTGCTGTGCCTCCTCCTCCCCCTCCTCCTCAATTGATTCCTCTGTTCGATCTGGCACCCAGGTGAAGTCAGTGACCTCATCATCAATGTCATCTTCACCCCCTATCTCCTCCTCACTGGAGCCAACTTGGCAGTATGCTGCAGCTGCTGGGGCAACATGAGTGCCAGTTATTTGTGTGTCATCACTGGCACCCCCTTCCTCTAGGTTGATTATACTCCCTTGCTCAACCTCAGAGATTGAATCAGAGCACTGTACTTGCTGCGCATCCTCAAGCAGCATGTCACTCTCATTGTAGTCAAACAATTCAGCTGACTCCTCCGTGTGTGATAGTGAGGCTACGGCAGGAGTAGCTGTGGACATGGAGGCTGCATTAGATGTTTTGGCAGCTGAGGTGGACTGTAAAGCACTACAAGCCTGGCTGGCAGAGGACTCGGAGGATGAGGATGGCCTGGTTAGCCAATCCACCAAATCCTCTGTATGTTGTTGCTGCTTAAGAAGACGGCCAGCACCAGTTAGAAAGGACAAGCGTGCCCCTGCAGAGGATGCACCACGTCCACCACGACCAGAGACACAGCCTCCCGACACAGGGGCTGCTTGCCCTCTTATCTGTGTCTGGGAGCGTCTGCCTGTCCTTTTTGTTCTTTCATACATAGTGAGTGATATATAGATTAAATATATACAGAACTCTGATTCAACTCTGGTATAAAGATTAAAGATTTACAGAACTCTGGTATAACTCAGTAAGACACCCTGATAGCTGGCAGCCAGTGACAAGACACAGATTGCAATTCCCTCCTATAAATCAGTGAGACCCCCCTGATGGGTGGCAATGAGAAGACACAAATTACAATTTGCATAAATCTGCTAGAAGTATGTGGGACCCCCTGATGGGTGGCAGTGAGAAGCCACAGATTACAAGTCTCAGAAACCTCCTATAAATCCGTGTGACCCCCGATGGGTGGCAGTGAGAAGCCACAGATTACAAATCTCAGAAACCTCCTATAAATCAGTGAGACCCCCCTGATGGGTGGCAATGAGAAGACACAAATTACAATTTGCATAAATCTGCTAGAAGTATGTGGGACCCCCTGATGGGTGGCAGTGAGAAGCCACAGATTACAAATCTCAGAAACCTCCTATAAATCAGTGAGACCCCCTGATGGGTGGCAGCCAGTGAGAACACACGGATTATAACAATTTCCAAATATTTTGTAGAAATTAGTGACCCCCAAAATACTTGCTGGCAGTGACAAGAGACAGATCACCTCAATTACCAGATATTTAGTAAAAATTAGTGACCCCCCAAAATACTGCGTGGCACTGGCTGTGTGACAAGACACAGATCACCTCAATTCCCAAATGTTTTGTAGAAATTTGTGAGACCCCCAAAATACTTGCTGGCAGCCAGTGACAAGACACAGAAGATCACCTCAATTCCCAAATGTTTTGTAGAAATTTGTGAGACCCCCAAAATACTTGCTGGCAGCCAGTGACAAGACACAGATCACTTCAATTCCCATATGTTTTGTATAAATGAGACCACCCAGACCCCCCCAGTATCGTGGCAGACCGGCAGTAAGAACTAGACTTGTGCACCGATTTTTTTTTCGGTTCGATTCGTTCGTATTTTGTAAATTTTCGTTTTGGTTCGTTTCGGTCGATTTCCGTTTCGGTTCGTTTCGTTTTCGTTTTGTTTTTCGTATCGACTTGTTTTCGTAATTTCGGAAATTTTCGTGTTTTTCGGAACGTCTGTTCTCCTCGTTTCAAAGTGTCTATTCGTTTTGACGTAAACTAATGGTTTTTCGGATCCGATATTTCTGTCGATACGATAATTCTGCCATTGAGATTTCTCATGTTTTATAAGAAGGATACATTGAAATTTCTCTGGTTTCCCGGGAAGGATACATTGAGATTTCTCTGGTTTTCCAGGAAGGATACATTGAGATTTCTCTGGTTTTACAAGAAGGATACATTGAGATGGGAATGATACAAAATTACAGAATCAGCGATATAACCAAAAAATACGTTGTCCGAAATTACTGAAATGAAACCGAAATCAGGAATGGAGCCGAAATTACGAATGGAACGAAAATGATTTTCGATTTTACACATTTCTAGTCCATTCGAAAATTCCGAACAAATCTTCGTTTCGTTTCATAAATGTTTCGGATCTGCCGTTTTCAGATCTGAAAATTTTCGGAAAATCGGCCGAATCCGAATGCACGAATCGGGAAATTTCGTGAAAATTCCGAAATTCGAAACCCAAAACGCACATCCCTAGTAAGAACACACAACAACAATCTCCTATGAAATCTCCTCTGAAATGCGTGCTGAAGCTATGCGTGGAAACCTTATATAGTGTGCTGCAGGACTTAGCTCTGTGAGCCCATGATTGGGCAAAATTTGCCCAATCAGGACTCTGAGCCGTGATTGGCATACTGTTGAACCTGTCTTGCACCAGACCTGTGGTCAGGTGCAAGGCTGTAGCCAATTACGAGCTTCAGGCCAGTGGGAAAATGCATTGTGGTCCATTGTGATGTATTGTGGTCGAACATGCGGCGAACACCCGGAAATGTTCGGAGTTCGCGAGCAGACCGAACAGGCTACGTTCGGCTCGAACTCCGAACCGTCCGAACCAAACAGCTCATCCCTACTCACCACACGTTTCAGCCCCTCACCACACGTTTCAGCCCCTCACCACACATTTCAGCCTCTCGCCACACGTTTCAGCCCCTCGCAGTCGCCACACGTTTCAGCCCCTCACCACACGTTTCAGCCTCTCACCACACGTTTCAGCCTCTCACCACACGTTTCAGCCTCTCACCACACATTTCAGCCCCTCACCACACGTTCAGTCCCTCACCACACATTTCAGCCCCTCGCCACACATTTCAGCCTCTCGCCACACGTTTCAGACCTTCGCCACACGTTTCAGCCCCTCGCAGTCGCCACACGTTTCAGCCCCTCACCACACGTTTCAGCTCCTCACCACACGTTTCAGCCCCTCACCACACGATTCAGCCTCTCACCACACGTTTCAGCCGTCATCACACGTTTCAGCCCCTCGCCACACGTTTCAACCCCTCGCCACACGTTTCAACCTCTCACATGTTTCACCCCTCACCACACGTTTCAGCCCCTCACCACACATTTCAGCCCCTCGACACACGTTTCAGCCCCTCACGCCTCACACCACACGTTTCAGCCCCTCACGCCTGACACCACACGTTTCAGCCCCTCACGCCTGACACCACACGTTTCAGCCCCTCACGCCTCACACCACACGTTTCAGCCCCTCACCACACGTTTCAGCCCCTCACACCTCACACCACACGTTTCAGCCCCCCGCCACACGTTTCAGCCCCTCGCCACACGTTTCAGCCCCTCACACCACACGTTTCAGCCTCTCGCCACACGTTTCAGCCTGTCGGATATAATCTCTGCACGTGAATATAACACGTTATATATATTGGATTTATCAACCAAGCCTCCAATATGTCAGGGATTATTATTTCATAAGAAATCTACACGAGACACAAATATCAATCGTTTATATTTCCTAGAACTCTCCTAAATTCTTTAAATTGTCTGTGTTTTGCTTTGAAAAATACAATAATCAATAATTGGATAAAAATATATATATATTTATTACGTATACAAAAAAGTTTCAAATCTCATATCATAAACAAAAATTTATAAACCACAATCCATCAGCATATAAAAACTAGCTTCACAATATATGTATCTCCGGTTATTAACTGCATATATGATTAATATAATTTACCTTATCAGTTAGTAACTAATACACAAATGGTTAAGAAACCTTTCTGCTTAATACAACATGCATTTCCCAGCAAACAATGTTTAACCAGCCAGCTCTTATATATATATATATATATATATATCTCTATACTACATGGATCAACAAAAGATGAGCTAATTTAATGATAAGTAATAAAAACTTATTTAGTGAATCCTCCCCTAATCTCGAGAATTAAACTTCTAATCTTTTGCTTTTTATTTTGTAGTTATATAATTCTTTGCTTATTAATTATAATCCCAGTAATTTCCAAATTCAATATATATTGGTATCAATCTTACAACATTTCTTTTAGGAATAAATCCTTATATCCACTTCTTCATATTTCTATCTGCAGAATAGAAATAATTAGAATTTTTGGAGTTAGCCAGTATCTGAGAAATCTCAGTCTACGTTGCAAGAATATCTACAAATATATATAAATACATTCATTCCTTAATTTCATTCATTACCTGTCCAATTTGGATTTTGATAAGTCTGCCTTGGAATTCCTGATGTAATATTTTTGGAATGTGTGAAGATTATCGATATCAGATAATCAATGCATGTGAGTTAGAGATTTGGTGAGAATCTTGATTGCCTCATGTCCTGGGATCTGCCTGCATCTCTGAATGTTGGAATCTCGGACTCTCAGAGTGTCATGTGTACTGGACGTCTGAATGCATTGCGGTGTGAGTCTGAATGCTGGAATCTCGGACTGATTTGCAACTAACATTGCCGCTTATTATAGTCAATTTGACGTCACTAGCAATATTATTGGTACATCAAATCTAATATTTACTATCCTCTAGAGGGCAGTATTGCACTTCTTAATTAATTCCACTATTTCTTTTTAATATTCTTATCTCGGGTCAAAGTTCAATCTGACGTAACAAAGAACCTCTCTCTCAGTCACTAGACACTGTGTCTCTATCTGTCATACCTAATTTATATCCCTACTCCCTTTTAAAATTACTTACTGAGTCCTATCCGCTGAATTCTTTTCTGGTTAACTCAACAGAATCTATTCTTTAGTAATTTTTATTATTTACCAATTATATACTTTCTACAATATTTATTGGAGTATACATATTTCCTACTGTAAATAAAATATACCTTGATTATAAACATATATTTTGTGAATATAAATCTATATTACAGAGATATTAACTCTTATTCCTATACCCAAAAGACAAAATATCTTTTGTTATAAAAACTTAAAGGAACACTCTAACAAAAAAATCACCCCCCCCCCCGTTTTTTTATCCTAACCTATCCCTATTCCCTTAATAAATAGTTATTTTTTGGGGGTTTTTTGTGTAACTGTAATACTTACCCTAAAATCCTCTTGTTTCCAGCGCTGTTTTTTTTTTTTATACTCACCTCCCTCCTCTTCCGCTCCCGTCCTTCTTGAGTGTTCTTGCCTTCTGGTTTACGTGAGAAGCGCGCATGCGCGCCTCTCACGTAAACCAGCCAATCGGCAGGCTTCCTCCCGGCTCCCTCTGAGGATTAGTGTTGCGCGCAAGAGGATGCGCGCAACACTAACCCTCAGAGGGAGCCGCCAGCTTCTGCGGTGAGTTGGAGACGTCATCGCGCTGAAAGCGCGATGACATCTCCTACTCGGCAAAAGTCGGCAGAAGCGGGAAATATGATTCCCGCTCTGCTGACTGACAGCTGGGAGGGCGGAGTAAAGTTCTCCGCCTCTCTCTGCTGTTTTCAGCATTTACAGCTGAACCGCTGAGCGGAGGGAGGGGGGACAGAGGGCAGGATACTCCGGGCATCATGACCATAAAATAGCTTAGGTGGTCATGTTGCTTAGAGTATCCCTTTAAGACAAACCAATAAATTTAATTATGACACGTCTTAGCACTTAACTCTAGCATTATCACACAAAAACATTCTAGGTTCCTTAATGTCTGGCACTTCTTAAAAAAATATAACAGACTTCACCCAGGAATGAACTCTGTAAAAAAAATCTCGTTCATTTCTAAACCTAGAAAAAATTTAAAAAAAGACTGTCTTTAAAAACAAAATGGCTACAGACATCCATTTTAATTTTTCCTTTCTGTAATATACCCGACAAGCCCCTTGCCACACGTTTCAGCCCCTCACGCCTCACACCACACATTTCAGCCCCTCACGCCTCACACCACACGTTTCAGCCTCTCACTACACGTTTCAGCTCCTCACCACACGTTTCAGCCCCTCACCACTCGTTTCAGCCTCTCGCCACACGTTTCAGCCCATCACCACACGTTTCAGCCCCTCACCACACATTTCAGCCCCTCGACACACGTTTCAGCCCCTCACTACACGTTTCAGCCCCTCACGCCTCACACCACACGTTTCAGCCCCTCGCCACACGTTTCAGCCCCTCACGCCTCACACCACACGTTTCAGCCTCTCGCCACACGTTTCAGCCTCACACCACACGTTTCAGCCCCCCGCCACACGTTTCAGCCCCTCGCCACACGTTTCAGCCCCTCACGCCTCACACCACACGTTTCAGCCTCTCACCACTCGTTTCAGCCTCTCACCACACGTTTCAGCCCCTCATCACACGTTTCAGCCCCTCGCCACACGTTTCAGCCCCTCGCCACACGTTTCAGCCCCTCACCACACCTTTCAGCCCCTCGACACAAGTTTCAGCCCCTCACCACACCTTTCAGCCCCTCACGCCTCACACCACACTTTTCAGCCCCTCACACCACACCTTTCAGCCCCTCGCCACACGTTTCAGCCCCTCACGCCTCACACCACACGTTTCAGCCTCTCGCCACACGTTTCAGCCTCACACCACACGTTTCAGCCCCTCGCCACACGTTTCAGCCCCTCACGCCTCTCGCCACACGTTTCAGCCTCTCGCCACACGTTTCAGCCTCTCGCCACACGTTTCAGCCCCTCGCCACACGTTTCAGCCCCTCACGCCTCACACCACACATTTCAGCCCCTCACGCCTCACACCACACGTTTCAGCCCCTAACCAGGGCCAGACTAAGATCTCAATGGGCTGGAGCTAAAGATTTTGTTGGGCTTTTTTTTGGAATTTAGTGAAATAAAAAGATATTTTAGGTTATTTAATGGTGCAGATATGGATATATCTAACGAGGCAGTTACAGTTGTGTTCAAAATTATTCAACCCCCACTGAAATTGAGTGTTTTGGCCAGTTTGACATTGATTTTGATCATTCAGTCATCTTGCTTACAATTAAATCAAAGAGGCACGTGTAGGTCAGACAAATATAACATAACATTTATAATGAAATAACCACAAATGTCTTTTCTGTGCTCACATCATTATCAGTTTTATTCAACCCCCAAGTGACATTCAATCTTAGTACTTAGTACAACATCCTTTTACAGTTATAACAGCTTTTAAACGTGAGGCATAGCTTGACACAAGTGTCTTGCAGCGATCTACGGGTATCTTCACCCATTCGTCATGGGCAAAAGCCTCCAGTTCAGTCAGATTCTTAGGCTTGCGCACTGCAACTGCTTTCTTTAAGTCCCACCAGAGGTTCTCAATCGGATTTAAGTCAGGTGACTGCGATGGCCACTCCAAAATGTTCCAGCCTTTAATCTGCAACCATGCTCTAGTGGACTTGGAGGTATGCTTGGGATCATTGTCCTGTTGAAAGGTCCAACGTCTCCCAAGCCTCAGGTTTGTGACGGACTGCATCACATTGTCATCCAATATCTCCTGGTACTGAAGAGAATTCATGGTACCTTGCACACGCTGAAGCTTCCCTGTACCTGCAGAAGCAAAACAGCCCCAAAGCATGATTGACCCCCCGCCATGCTTCACAGTAAGCAAGGTGTTCTTTTCTTCATAGGCCTTGTTCTTCCTCCTCCAAACATAGCGTTGATCCATGGGCCCAAACAGTTCTACTTTTGTTTCATCAGTACACAGAACACTTCTGTGGTTTGTCCACATGACTTTTGGCATACTGCAGTCGACTCTTCTTATTCTTTGGAGACAGCAAGGGGGTGCGCCTGGGAGTTCTAGCATGGAGGCCTTCATTACGCAGTGTGCGCCGTATTGTCTGAGCTGAAACTTCAGTACCCACATCTGACAAATCTTTTCTCAGTTCCTCAGCAGTCACACGGGGAATTTTATCCACTCTACGCTTCAGGTAGCGCACAGCAGTCGAAGTCAGCATCTTCTTTGCCACGACCAGGTAGCGTTTCAACAGTGCCCTTTGCCTTAAATTTGCGAATGATGCTTCCTATGGTCTCTCTTGGTATGTTTAACATCTTTGCAATCTTCTTATAGCCATTGCCCTTCCTGTGAAGAGTAATCACCTCTTCTCTTGTCTTCCTGGACCATTCTCTTGACTTCACCATGTTTGTAACCACACCAGTAAATGTCTAGAAGGAGCTGAGTATCACAGTCAATTTAAAGCTGCCTAATTGGTGCTTATTATGCTTTATTGCTGCTCCGTGACATCCACAGGTGTTTTCAACACCTGATTGAAAACACTTGAATGAACCTCTGTTCTTCAGAGTGGTAGTCTTTAAGGGGTTGAATAATTGTGTCAATGAAGAATTCACAAAAGAAACATTTACTACTGTATTACAAAACCAATTGATGTCATTTTAGTTGCATATGGTTCTTTAAAAAGTCCTTGTAGGATTTCATTCTGAATACAATTACAAATGTACACTAAATTCCCTAAAACCCTTTACAGCATTGGGGGTTGAATAATTTTGAACACAACTGTACATTGTAATTCATTTTTCATTCAGATTTCAATCATTTGAAGCGTGTAAAATTATTTTTCCCATTTTATCATCCAAACCTGTGTGGTTATATATTCTATAGGGCGTTCTTGTTGATAAAAAGTGAAATGGGAACCGGTTACTGCATTTTTCTGAGAAAATATACAACTTTAACTAAAAAATGAAGAAAAAATATATATATTTCCCTTTTGTTTTGGAACATGTTTTTTTACGAATTCTAGGTCAAAATAGCCAAACCAGAAAAATTCTCCCTTTCATCTCACTTTCCAAATCAGCTATTTTGACCTAGATTTTTTCATTCTCCAGTCATTCTCCTGCTTTTCACGCTCTCTGAATAACCCTGATAGTTATCCTTTCTCTGGGCCTATTCTGGGTCATGGGCCTGGAGCTGCTGCTCCATCAGCCCCTATGTTAATCTGGCCCTGCCCCATACCACACGTTTCTGCCCCTCGCCACACGTTTCAGCCCATCACCACACGTTTCAGCCCCTCACCGCACATTCCAGCCCCTCACCGCACATTCCAGCCCCTCACCGCATGTTTCAGCCCCTCACCACACGTTTCAGCCCCTCACCGAAAATTCCAGCCCCTCACCGCACATTCCAGCCCCTCACCACACGTTTCAGCCCCTCACCGCACATTCCAGCCCCTCACCGCACATTCCAGCTCCTCACCACACATTTCAGCCCCTCATCGCACATTCCAGCCCCTCACCGCACATTCCAGCTCCTCACCACACGTTTCAGCCCCTCACCGCACGTTTCAGCCCCTCACCGCACATTCCAGCCCCTCACCACACGTTTCAGCCCCTCACCGCACGTTTCAGCCCCTCACCGCACATTCCAGCCCCTCACCACACGTTTCAGCCCCTCACTGCACATTCCAGCCCCTCACCACACGTTTCAGCCCCTCACTGCACATTCCAGCCCCTCACCACACGTTTCAGCCCCTCACCACACGTTTCAGCCCCTCACCGCACATTCCAGCTCCTCACCACACATTTCAGCCCCTCATCGCACATTCCAGCCCCTCACCACACATTCCAGCTCCTCACCACACGTTTCAGCCCCTCACCACACGTTTCAGCCCCTCACCGCACATTCCAGCCCCTCACCACACGTTTCAGCCCCTCACCGCACGTTTCAGCCCCTCACCGCACATTCCAGCCCCTCACCACACGTTTCAGCCCCTCACCGCACATTCCAGCCCCTCACCACACGTTTCAGCCCCTCACCACACGTTTCAGACCCTCACCGCACATTCCAGCCCCTCACCGTACATTCCAGCCCCTCACCACACGTTTCAGCCCCTCACCGCACATTCCAGCCCCTCACCACACGTTTCAGCCCCTCACCGCACGTTTCAGCCCCTCACCGCACATTCCAGCCCCTCACCGCACATTCCAGCCCCTCACCACACGTTTCTGCCTCTCACCACACGATTCAGCCCCTCACTGCACATTCCAGCCCCTCACCGCACGTTTCTGCCTCTCACCACACGTTTCAGCCCCTCATCGCACATTCCAGCCCCTCACCGCACATTCCAGCCCCTCACCGTACATTCCAGCCCCTCACCACACGTTTCAGCCCCTCACCGCACATTCCAGCCCCTCACCACACGTTTCAGCCCCTCACCGCACGTTTCAGCCCCTCACCGCACATTCCAGCCCCTCACCACACGTTTCAGCCCCTCACTGCACATTCCAGCCCCTCACCGCACATTCCAGCCCCTCACCACATGTTTCAGCCCCTCATCGCACGTTTCAGCCCCTCACCGCACATTCCAGCCCCTCACCACACGTTTCAGCCCCTCACCACACGTTCCAGCCCCTCACCGCACATTCCAGCCCCTCACCACACGTTTCAGCCCCTCACCACACGTTTCAGCCCCTCACCACACGTTTCAGCCCCTCACCACACGTTTCAGCCCCTCACCACACGTTTCAGCCCCTCACCGAAAATTCCAGCCCCTCACCGCACATTCCAGCCCCTCACCACACATTTCAGCCCCTCGTCGCAGATTCCAGCCCCTCACCGCACATTCCAGCTCCTCACCACACGTTTCAGCCCCTCACCGCACGTTTCAGCCCCTCACCGCACATTCCAGCCCCTCACCACACGTTTCAGCCCCTCACCGCACATTCCAGCCCCTCACCACACGTTTCAGCCCCTCACCACACGTTCCAGCCCCTCACCACACGTTCCAGCCCCTCACCGCACATTCCAGCCCCTCACCACACGTTTCAGCCCCTCACCGCACATTCCAGCCCCTCACCACACGTTTCAGCCCCTCACTGCACATTCCAGCCCCTCACCACACGTTTCAGCCCCTCACCACACGTTTCAGCCCCTCACCGCACATTCCAGCCCCTCACCGCACATTCCAGCCCCTCACCACACGTTTCTGCCTCTCACCACACGTTTCAGCCCCTCATCGCACATTCCAGCCCCTCACCGCACATTCCAGCCCCTCACCGCACGTTTCAGCCCCTCACCGCACGTTCCAGCCCCTCACCGCACATTCCAGCCCCTCACCACATGTTTCAGCCCCTCATCGCACATTCCAGCCCCTCACCACATGTTTCAGCCCCTCATCGCACATTCAAGCCCCTCACCACACGTTTCAGCCCCTCATCGCACATTCCAGCCCCTCACCACATGTTTCAGCCCCTCATCGCACATTCCAGCCCCTCACCACATGTTTCAGCCCCTCATCGCACATTCAAGCCCCTCACCACATGTTTCAGCCCCTCATCGCACATTCCAGCCCCTCACCACATGTTTCAGCCCCTCATCGCACATTCAAGCCCCTCACCACACGTTTCTGCCCCTCACCGCACGTTTCTGCCCCTCACCGCACGTTTCAGCCTCTCACCACACGTTTCAGCCTCTCACCACACGTTTCTGCCTCTCACCACACGTTTCTGCCTCTCACCGCACGTTTCTGCCCCTCATCGCACGTTTCTGCCCCTCACCGCACGTTTCTGCCTCTCATCGCACGTTTCTGCCCCTCACCGCACGTTTCTGCCTCTCACCGCACGTTTCTGCCCCTCATCGCACGTTTCTGCCCCTCACCGCACGTTTCTGCCTCTCACCGCACGTTTCTGCCCCTCACCGCACGTTTCTGCCCCTCACCGCACGTTTCTGCCTCTCACCGCACGTTTCAGCCCCTCATCGCACGTTTCTGCCCCTCACCGCACGTTTCTGCCTCTCACCACACGTTTCAGCCTGGCTTTGGAATAATCCTCAGTAAATAATCTGAATAATTGAATATAAACGGATAATAGCCAGTCAGACAGCCGGGCGGGGAGAGCTGGGGAGGGGGGGCTGCGTAATGATCCCACCCTATGATATGACGTCTAATTGCTGCTCTCTGCTTGTTTCACAGTATGAGCCTCGCTGGATCCGTTATTACACTTAATGGAATTTATTTGTATGTAAAAAATTATATAATCAACAAACAGCGCTTAATAAAGTTATTAATTCAATTTACTGGTCGTCTTATTCATTATCTTGGGGTGTTTTGGTATGGAGGGGGAGGGGGGGTACCTGAAAGTCAGTAACACAGCGTAAGTATCTAGTTTAATGCTGCCCTCTTCTCTGCAGATATTGCTGGGTGAAACAGAGGAGTTTCCCCCCAACCCAACGTCACCATCAGCCGGGATTTTTTAATTTCCCGGCTGCCAGTTGTCAGAGCGGTCACTAGTGATGTCACACACAGAGAGCGGGCGACGTCACCCTCTGAGTCCCCCAGCGCTGCGCAATTTGCGGCTCACACGCTACACAAGTTGTATAGGAGCACAAACTGCACAGAAAAGCTTCAGGGACTTCTGGGTCTGAGACCTCCTGAGCCAAAGAGGAGGAAAATCTAACAAAAAAACTAAAACCTCTTTTTTAATACAGTGACCCATAAGGCCGGAGTTAGACGAGCGTTTTGCAGAGCGACAGGAGCATCCGTGAGAGTGGACATTCCTTCCCCTCTGACGCACGTCTGGCCGGCGCTGTTAGTGCCTCCTATGGAGCATCGTGCTTTGCAGCCCAGACGAACGTGCGTTGTAGCGTTACGATGGGGAGGCTTTCCGCGTGTCTACTAGAACGTGTGCAATAGCGTGTAGCCCGCACATAGTGTGCTTGTCTGACACTGGCCTCAGGCCCTCTGATGGACACCTAAGAGCGGGAGTGTATTATTATCGGGTTTGGGTCGAAATCCCAACAGCCAGGTTCTCTAATGCCAAAATCCCGACGGCCAACTTCCCTACACAGACAACTTCCTGACGGCCACCTTTCAGACATCCAAAATCCCAGCTGCTAACCCGATCCTTACTCCCTAACCCCCCTAAACCTAGCCCTAACCCTAAACCCCTAAACCTAGCCCTAAACCTAACTCCCTAAATCTAACTCTAAACCCCCTAAATCTAGCCCTAACCCTAACTCCCTAACCCCCCTAAACCTAGCCCTAACCCCCCTAAACCTGGCCCTAACCCTAACCCCCTAATTCTAGCACTAACCCTAACCCCCATAACCTAGCCCTAACCCCCTAAACCTAGCCATAACCCCCTAAACCTAGCCATAACCCCCTAAACCTAGCCCTAACCCCCTAAACCTAGCCATAACCCCCTAAACCTAGCCATAACCCCCTAAACCTAGCCATAACCCCCTAAACCTAGCCATAACCCCCCATAACCTAGCCCTAACCCCCTAAACCTAGCCATAACCCCCTAAACCTAGCCATAACCCCCTAAACCTAGTCCTAACCCCCCTAAACCTAGCCATAACCCCCCTAAACCTAGGGTTAGGGTGTTAGTATTAGGGTTAGCTGCTGAGATTTTGAATGTCTGGAAGTTGGCCGTGTGGGGGAAGTTGGGATGTCCAGCAGTTGTTCTGTCTGGAAGTTGGCCGTTCGGGATGTTGGCATTAGGGAAGCTGGCTGTAGGGATTTTGTCCGGCACCCATTATTATCCCATGTAGATATAAGATCCCTTGGTCGTAGCGGAAATATCTGAAAGTGAAAGATGTTGTGTCTTTTCCATGCGGTATAATAAAACACATTGTGCAGTCACGCACACACATCTGGCGACTGCGGACACATCGTGCACCTTTCTTAATACATTGACCGCAGGGTCCGCCATGTTTTTCTGGACGCTTATTACTCCTGCATGGAGAGGGGACACGAGGCACAACACGGCGAATTAGAATCCCATCTAGTACTTTTGTATTCTCTTGTGACCCCCAGGACAGGTAAGGGGTGCAGAACCTGGTTGTCACCATGTCCTACGCCGGCACAAGAAGAGCAGAACTGGTGCTGCTTCAAAGCCATAGGGCTATATTACAATCTTCCGCAAAAACCCTCGCGCAAAGCGAACATTTTTGCGCCAAGCGTTAAACTTAGATGTGCGCAAATCACCGCTGGAATTACAATCCTTGCGCGTCTTTTCATCCGCCGATCAATACCGCGTTCAAACAGGACGCTGCCAAATGCTTGCGCAAAAACCGGTGTGCGAACAATTTTTTTCACGCGATTCAGCCAATCAGAATTAAGAACCACAATTATCTCACGTTAAGAAATTGCGTCTGTCACAGTCAATCTGAGCATATATGCTGCAGCAATAATACATGCACGCACAACTTCTCCATTGTATTGGTTTGGTAATTCCCGCAAATAGATTGTAATGCCATCCGCATACCAGCGCACATTCACGTTTGCGCTCACAATGTTAAGTATAGGACGCACGAAGTTCAGTAAGCTCGTGCAGGTTCACCCGCAGTAGACGATTGCACGAGGTTGTTGCGCTATGTAATACAGGTGCATCAATTAAGACTTTCCATTTACGCCAGACACTCCTAGGGTCATATTACAAAGCTGGTGCTAACTTAACCAGAGCTGGTGTAAACTTCCCAGAGCCTTACAGCCTATGGAGGTTTTAACAACAAAAGCTCTCGTCAAGTTAGCACCAACTTTGTAATATGGCCCCTAGAGTCCAATGCTGGTACATTGAGGTTTGTTCAGTGTTTCCAGCGACCTGCTTGCAATAGCGCTCTTGTCCTTTCTGGTAACTGACTCCCACCGTGACCCCAGACTTCTGCAGCACCTCCAAGACCCTCTGTGCCTCCAAAGTGCCCCGTGTCTCTACATCTCCCATTACCCCTCTTCCTATTCTACCTGTGTTCAGTAAAGTGTTCTTGTGTCTTCCAGTATTGTCTCCTGATTTCTGTTTATAGTCAGCCCTCTTCCTGTCTTGCTCTCCTTGTCTTTTATTTTTGGTGTTCTGTATATCTTCCTGTCCAGTCCACCTGTTAGTCCTGTCTGCTTTGCCCTAGATACAATTATACATCGCCAACAGATTCTGTAGCGCTTTACAATGGGGAAGCACAGACAGGTGACATAATAAAACGTAAGAAACAGACAGCTTAATTGTCCTGCAAGAGCAGCACTTTATACGAGTGCTCAGCCCCGTGAGTTTACAATCTAAGGGACTGAGGTAAGTGAAACAAAAGGGAGCAGAGGGAGCGTGGAGATAATTACCAGGGAGAATATAGCAGACACTGCATAATGATAGATCAAGAGCTTGGGCATGATGAGGTTAAACCGAGCGAGGATTGCAGCAGCTGAGAAAAGGTGGCTATATAATTAGGATAGGGGCTAGTATTGATCAAATCCGTCCCATTCCTGTCTCTCCCAGCAGCCTGTTATACTTTATTCATTGTCCCCTTTTGGTTTATCACTGTTGTTTATTGAAACAGAACAATAAACCTTTGTTTATCAATTCCTGGAAATCCGCCTCCCTCCTCCTTTTATCACTGCATCCTAGGCTTAAACTGCCCCCCCCCCCCGTACACTGAATCCATGACACGGGCACACTTTTTTTTTAATTTTAGTGTATTTTGTTAAACTCGCGCCATTCTGTCATATGTCTGTTTTTTTTCTTCTATTACACAAAAATTGACAATTACTAAATGCTGTCATTAACCCCTTCACTGCTGGGCCATTTCACCTCTGTGTGCTGAGCTCATTTTGTGCTCATGTGTAAACAAGGTTTGAAGTCATGTTTAATTGTAGGACCCAGACACATTATTATTATTTTCATCATTTATATGGCGCCAACAGTTTCCGCAGCGCTTTATAATAAGCAAAGGGAACAAGATAAATGGAGATAGGATGGAAACAAGAGGTGTAGAGTTATTATATATAATTATGTATATATGTCATGTCATGTCCTGCCAGAATGCTGTAACCAGAAATGTAAATGTGAAAAGCAGTGTTTGTTGGCAAATTGTGTCTCTCAGTGAATAACCGCTTCAGTTGTGTCTATAATATTGCAACATTGTGTTTATAAACATTTCTATCAAGGTGCTGAGGAGTCCCTGGAACTTAAACGCCTGATTCTTCCACAGGGGCTTAAAGAGGCTTTAAGAGTTTACCCAGAACCTCAGGTTTGAGGATAGCTTGATGTGGGGCAGAACAGCAATGGAGGGGCCCCAGGTTGCAATACTATGAGGACCCAGTAACAAGGGCCCTGTGTGCAACATGAGAGGTCTGCAATAACACTTGGAAGATGTGATAGGGTTAACTTACAGCACTGCTTGGGGCCCCTGGGAGCCATGTGATAGGGTAACAGTACTGCTTGGGGCCCCTGGGAGCCATGTGATAGGGTAACAGCACTGCTTGGGGCCCCTGGGAGCCATGTGATAGGGTAACAGCACTGCTTGGGGCCCCGGGGAGCCATGTGATAGGGTAACAGCACTGCTTGGGCCCCGGAGAGCCATGTGATAGGGTTACAGCAGAGACTGGGCCCCCTGTGATAGGGTAACAGCACTGCTTGGGCCCCAGAGAGCCATGTGATAGGGTAACAGCACTGCTTGGGCCCCAGAGAGCCATGTGATAGGGTAACAGCACTGCTTGGGCCCCGGAGAGCCATGTGATAGGGTAACAGCACTGCTCGGGCCCCAGAGAGCCAAGTGATAGGGTAACAGCACTGCTTGGGCCCCAGAGAGCCATGTGATAGGGTAACAGCACTGCTTGGGCCCCAGAGAGCCATGTGATAGGGTAACAGCACTGCTTGGGCCCCAGAGAGCCATGTGATAGGGTAACAGCACTGCTTGGGCCCCAGAGAGCCATGTGATAGGGTAACAGCACTGCTTGGGCCCCAGAGAGCCATGTGATAGGGTAACAGCACTGCTTGGGCCCCTGGGAGCCATGTGATAGGGTAACAGCACTGCTTGGGCCCCAGAGAGCCATGTGATAGGGTAACAGCACTGCTTGGGCCCCAGAGAGCCATGTGATAGGGTAACAGCACTGCTCGGGCCCCAGAGAGCCATGTGATAGGGTAACAGCACTGCTCGGGCCCCAGAGAGCCACGTGATAGGGTAACAGCAGAGACTGGGCCCCTGGGAGCCATGTGATAGGGTTACAGCAGAGACTGGGCCCCTGGGAGCCACGTGATAGGGTTACAGAGGGGCCCCTGTGATAGGGTTACAGAGGGGCCCCTGAGATGCGCCCGGCAACGGCTGACACCCGGGAGGGTGCACGGAGACCGCCCTATCGCTTGTGTTGTTACCGGTGAAACCACTCAGCTCGCCCGGAGCTGCCAGTAACAGTAATGGCGGCACCTGTAGAAAACAACAGGAAGAGGACGCAGCTCTAACGGAAGTGAGATCACTTCCTGCCCCTGTTCAGTTTAAGGAGACCCCGTGCGCGCCGCGCTCTCTTTCTATCCGGCCGGAGAATATGGCGGACGCTAAGGTGAGGGCTCCGGCGGTAACGCGAGGAATGAGGGCCCCTCCCCGGACACCCCCCCACCCCACCCGCGCAATCTCCGCGCCCCCCCGCGTGGCCGAATCCGGGACGCGCGTCTGCGGGAGAGGCGGAGCGGGGACACGCGACCAGACCTACAGCGTGGAGGATCAGCCGGGCGGCCTGGGCTCCTCATGGTGGCCGCTGTGCCTGGGCTCCCCGGGGGCCTCGGTGTTCTCCCGGTCACACGCCGTGTATTGGTGCTTGGGGGTCGCTGTATGAAAGGTGCTGCCCGAACTGCGGAGGGGATCCCAGAGATCTGATCCTCCGTGTAGAGGCAGCTCCTTCCTGTGCTCCCCCTCTGCCAAGCATTATTAAGCGCCGACACATTCCGCAGCGCTGTACAAGGTGTAATGGGTAAAGACACATAGAGGAGACAGCAGATACAGGAGGACGTGAGGACCCTATTCCCGTGGGGATCTAGATGGGGGAGGGGATTAGAAACAGGAGGGGGGGGCTGCAGTGATGAGTTAATGCAGGGAGAGGTGAGGACTGTTTTTGGGTTGGTCGGATGTCTTGTTACGGAGTCGGGTGGTCACTTCCCTAAACAGAAGGGTCTTTACGGAGCGTTTAAATTAAGACAGATTTGGGGACAGTCTGATATTGCGAGGAAGCGCGTTCCATAGGGTCGGCGCCGCACCAGAAAATGCCACAACATGGAACATCCCCAGGAAAACCTGCCGGCATTGGGTGCTGCTGGTTGGTGCACCGGGCTGTATGGTGTTGGCGTGGGGGGCTGTATGGTGGTGCTGGTCGGTGGGTTGGCGCGACGGGCTGTATGGTGTTGGCGTGGGGGGCTGTATGGTGGTGCTGGTCAGTGGGTTGGCGCGGCGGGTCACTGTATGTTGGTGCCGGTTGGCGCAGCGGGCTGTATGGTGGTGCCGGTTGGTGTTGGCGCGGCGGGCTGTATGTTGGTGCCGGTTGGCGCAGCGGGCTGTATGGTGGTGCCGGTTGGTATTGGCGCGGCGGGTCACCGTGCTGATGTTCCGGCAGCCTCATAATGCTGTCACTTTTGTTCCAGGCCCAGAAGGCTTCTCCAGGCGCAGTCGGTAAGGTCGGCCTCCCAGGCTTCTACAGGAATGTCGGACCCGGCGCCAAGACCGGCAAACAGGTACGTAACAAACTGTTCAGGCGATGCCGGTGTTGATGCGCTGCCGGTCCCGGCGCTCACGTCTGTGATGTTTTCCTCCTGTTTGAGCTCACGGCTGTGAAACGGCTTTACATGCACTACCATCTGAGACGTGCCGGTCCGTGCGCCGAGCGCTCACTCAGCCGGGCAGCTCCTGCTCACTCTCCTCTCTCATCTTGCAGGTCCTGGTCCTGGACGGCAGAGGACACCTCCTGGGGCGACTCTCTGCCATCGTTGCCAAACAAGTCCTGCTCGGTGAGTGTTGCCGCGCCGGTGCGCCTCGCCGGGTTCGGTCGTTGATGATGCCTTGATTCTCTGTCGAGTTTCACGACACTGAGATTACTTCATGCACTACCATCTGAGACCAAGACCCGGCGGGGGGAGGGGGAGGACTGCGCCGACGGATGTATCCACTCTGCCCAGCCCCGTGCGCAGCGTGACCCAAGCGGAGGGAAAGGGCTCAAAGTGCAGCATCACTCTCTGAGCGCCCCCATAACCGTCGCCACAGAATATCCTCAGCGTCCGCCTCTATTAGAGCACAGCTTCACAGAAATGATCACTTTGCTGCAGGTGAAATCTCCTTTCTTCTAGTCTTAATGGATGCTTCGTGACATTTCATGGAAGATTAAAGCCTGGGAATGCGGCGCGACGTCTCAAACTACATCAATGTCACCGCGCAGGCTCGCGGGTACACCTTACATTTCATGAAAAGCTTTTTAATATCGTGAAGCCTCGGCCCCTGTGGAGCGGGCCGGCAGTTTGGCCCATGTGGAGCGGGCCGGCAGTTTGGCCCCTGTGGAGCGGGCCGGCAGTTTGGCCCCTGTGGAGCGGGCCGGCAGTTTGGCCCATGTGGAGCGGGCCGGCAGTTTGGCCCATGTGGAGCGGGCCGGCAGTTTGGCCCCTGTGGAGCGGGCCGGCAGTTTGGCCCCTGTGGAGCGGGCCGGCAGTTTGGCCCCTGTGGAGCGGGCCGGCAGTTTGGCCCCTGTGGAGCGGGCCGGCAGTTTGGCCCCTGTGGAGCGGGCGGCAGTTTGGCCCCTGTGGAGCGGGCCGGCAGTTTGGCCCCTGGGTGACGGTGCAGATTTTAAAGCCCCCCCCCCCCCCCATTGCTGTCCCGGTTATTCAGAAACTAATAAAAACGTTCCTCTCGTTCCAGGGCGCAAAGTTGTGGTCGTGCGATGCGAAGGAATAAACATTTCCGGCAACTTCTACAGAAATAAACGTGAGTCCTTCTGGTTATTCTCGGGCTTGTGTATGGGGGTCTGGGGGGGGGGGTTTGGGCAGGGGTCTCACACTCTGCTTATTGCCTACAATTCCCAGAATTCCTTTAATGCAATAAATGGCCAGAGAATCATGGGAGTTGTAGTTCAGGGACCTCTTTGGGGGGGTGTCAGTGTGAGGTCCCTGGTTTAAGGGTATTGTTGGCGTCACCGCAATGGAGCTGATGTGTAAGAGGTTTAGGTGTCTGCGTGTGACTGCGTGGAGGAGCTGTGTGACCGTTCCTCGGCTTCGTGACGCCCTCAGACTCTGCCGTGTGTGTTAGAGTGCTGGGGTTTCAGACTTCGGCCCCTCAGATGTTTTACACTACAACTCCCAGAATCCTATGAATAAAATCAATGGCCGGTGGATGATGGGAGTTGTAGTGCAGAAACGCCTCGGGGGGTGGAGTCAGAGACCCCAGTCTACAGAGTGTTTTTACATCCAATTCTTTTTTTTCCTCCAGTGAAATATCTCTCCTTCCTGCGTAAACGTATGAACACCAACCCGTCCCGCGGGCCGTACCACTTCAGAGCGCCCAGCCGCATCTTCTGGAGGACTGTGCGAGGTCAGTGCGCACGCGGGGTTAACACGTGGAATGGATAGAAACTATTCTGGCTGCGTACGCATGAGACTGATTCGGGGTCGTCCTGGGCTCCTTCTCTTGTGCCTTGGTGACGGTCAGAGAAGGTGGGGGGTGGCTTGGGGTGTCCGGCTCTGTCGTCCTGGGCTCCTTCTCTTGTGCCTTGGTGACGGTCGTGGAGGGGGGGTGCATGTTGGGACGGGTGTGATTTGATGGTTTCTTCTCTCCCGTCCAGGCATGCTCCCACACAAGACCAAGAGGGGACAGGCGGCTCTGGAGAGGCTGAAGGTCTTCGATGGTATCCCACCCCCATACGATAAGGTGAGCGTGGTGCTCGAGCCCGCGTGATCTCTCCAGTCTTCGCTTCAGACACTTACCTCTCGCCCCTTTTGCTTTTGCAGAGGAAGAGGATGGTGGTTCCAGCAGCTCTGAAAATCGTTCGCCTGAAGCCGACACGTAAGGTAACGTCACTGACCGATGTCCTGACCCCAAACCTAGGGGCTATGGCTTAAACACACGCCCAGCGACCATGTGACCTGAGCCGTTATATCCTGATTTCATTGTGGGGGGGGGGCACACCTCATTAGGGGTCAGTGTCGGTAACCAGAGGGGTTTTGGGGGTAATTACTTTTAATTGCACAGGGAGTAATATCTGGGAATATTCCTCACTGTAATGAGCTATTTGCAGGGAGATGTCGCCATCTACTGGCCAAAGGAGTTACTGCAGTCCTGGTCTCAGTGCAGGGTCAGTTGGGGAGATGTCAGATGCATTCCCAGCTGGCTTTATAAAGTGTCAGCTCCTCGGCCATCATGCCCAGGGAGCTAATACTTCAGGGGACGCTTCCTGGAGCCGGAATGCAAAGTAATTTCACCTGCAATAAATGAAATCACTTTGCTCTTGGGAAACACTGTCGCCTGGACTCGATTATCCCGGCACCAGGAGCTGCTTTGCAGGTGGTATAGTGTTGGTATTGAAGGGGTTAAGCTTTTCTAAGCTGCTTCAGATGTGATTTCTTGATGGTTGCCTCTAATGTAAATCTTTACCCATTGTACAGCGCTACAGAACTTGCTATAAATGGTTGTAAATATGCATGGGGTGCAGGAGCTGGCTTGGCTGGACGTCTCTTAATGCAAGACGAGAGAATCTCGTGACGTGGATACGGTTTCTGTGGCTCATGGTGTGCTTGTTCTTATCTTGACGCAGTACGCTTACCTTGGCCGTCTCGCCCACGAAGTGGGGTGGAAATACCAGGCAGTAACGGCAGCGCTGGAAGAGAAGAGGAAGGAGAAGGCCAACCTGTACTACAAGAAGAAGAAGCTGGTCATGGTGAGTGCGGTGGCACATTTGATCCGTGCATGTTCCTTTGCGTCGCAATGGTCTGTAACGCGTCTCAATTTCTTTTCAGAAATTGAAGAGACAAGCGGAGAAGAACGTAGAGAAAAAGATCTCCAAGTACACCGATGTCCTGAAACAATACGGCATCCTGGTCTGAAGCACAGCTTCACAATAAAATACCTAGAAAACCTCACCCGGTGTCTGACATCTGCTTTATACTGCGCTCCTGAGAAGGTTCCTCCGTCCTGCAGTCTGCACTGTGCTCGCCGCCTCTTCCCGTGCGCCTCGCCGCCTCTTCCCGTGCGCCTCGCCGCCTCTTCCCGTGCGCCTCGCCGCCTCTTCCCGTGCGCCTCGCCGCCTCTTCCCGTGCGCCTCGCCGCCTCTTCCCGTGCGCCTCGCCGCCTCTTCCCGTGCGCCTCGCCGCCTCTTCCCGTGCGCCTCGCCGCCTCTTCCCGTGCGCCTCGCCGCCGCTTCCCGTGCGCCTCGCCGCCTCTCCCGTGCGCCTCGCCGCCTCTTCCCGTGCGCCTCGCCGCCTCTTCCCGTGCGCCTCGCCGCCTCTTCCCGTGCGCCTCGCCGCCTCTTCCCGTGCGCCTCGCCGCCTCTTCCCGTGCGCCTCGCCGCCTCTTCCCGTGCGCCTCGCCGCCTCTTCCCGTGCGCCTCGCCGCCTCTTCCCGTGCGCCTCGCCGCCTCTTCCCGTGCGCCTCGCCGCCTCTTCCCGTGCGCCTCGCCGCCTCTTCCCGTGCGCCTCGCCGCCTCTTCCCGTGCGCCTCGCCGCCTCTTCCCGTGCGCCTCGCCGCCTCTTCCCGTACGCGCCTCGCCGCCTCTTCCCGTACGCGCCTCGCCGCCTCTTCCCGTACGCGCCTCGCCGCCTCTTCCCGTACGCGCCTCGCCGCCTCTTCCCGTGCGCGCCTCGCCGCCTCTTCCCGTACGCGCCTCGCCGCCTCTTCCCGTACGCGCCTCGCCGCCTCTTCCCGTACGCGCCTCGCCGCCTCTTCCCGTACGCGCCTCGCCGCCTCTCCCGTACGCGCCTCGCCGCCTCTTCCGTACGCGCCTCGCCGCCTCTTCCCGTACGCGCCTCGCCGCCTCTTCCCGTACGCGCCTCGCCGCCTCTTCCCGTACGCGCCTCGCCGCCTCCTCCCGTGCGCGCCTCGCCGCCTCCTCCCGTGCGCGCCTCGCCGCCTCCTCCCGTGCGCGCCTCGCCGCCTCCTCCCGTGCGCGCCTCGCCGCCTCCTCCGTGCGCGCCTCGCCGCCTCCTCCCGTGCGCGCCTCGCCGCCTCCTCCCGTGCGCCTCGGTCATTATTAAAATTGAAACTTTGTTGTAGGACTAGAAAAATTTAGGAATTTTAAGGCATTGACTCGGAGGCGATTTGCAAGTTTAGCGCCGTCCTAGAACATCATCAGACATGGCAGAAATAGGCTTAAAGTAAAAGGTCGACTCACGAGACCAATCAGCCGCCCTCATGTCTTCGAGACAACATCCCACAACCGCATCCTTGGAAGCCCCGGCACTACACACCGAATGAGCTCCAAAGCAGGTGGTATCCACGCCCGCTAAGTTCATAAGCCAGCACAGCCACCTAGCAAGGGTAGAGGACACCACGGGTTTATGTGGAGGACAGGAAAGGTGGAGAAACCAGCAAAGGGCGGAAAGAGGCTGTATGAGCCTCATAGGACTGGAGGCAGCGGACCAGGCAGGGAAAGCTGGACAGAAGACAGAAATCTTAGTCCGGCGCGAGATGTTGAAGCAAACACCATTGCGAACGCGCGTGCGCTGTAATCTAACACGTGGACATCCCTTACGCGCTTACAGGCCACTAGACAAAATAACATCAGTAACTTAGCGGAAAGGGCTCTAAGGGACAGACCGTCATCCTGCCAACCTGCTAGGAGGGACAGGATCAAATTAACATCCCATGTGGAAGGGTATCTAGAGGTCGGGAGAGCCGCATGCCCTGCATGAGTACAGACCAAAGGTGCGTCCCAGCAGGTGCGCCGCTGAGGCCCAAATGATCCATGGAGAGACATTGACCGTTCGGGTACACTTTTCCTGAATCAAGCTCCTCTGTAAGGAAATCTAGCACTACATTGACAGGGGCAGAAACTGGAACGGAGTGCCGTCCTAAGCACCAAGCGGACCAGCTGTTCCAGGCGGTTTTGTAGGATCCTCGGGTGCCTGGGGGCCCATGAGTGGAGGAGTTCTACAGTCCGTCCGACACTCCAGCGGCATGAGGGGGTGTCCAGAGATTAACCAAGAGCCGGAGACTATCTGACGTTATCAGTGGATGTGGCAGGCCTGCAGGAGCAGAGGAACGGACGGGAGGAGCTGGTTGGCATCTATGGCCATGCTGAGAAGAGTGGGGAACCAAGGTTGTCCTCCACAATGGGGTGATGATCACCATGGTTATCCGGTGGAAACGGGTCTTCTGGAGACAACTGGCGAACAGGGGAAAACTGTAGCGGTGCTGGTTCGACCAGTCCTGGAAAAAAGGCGTCGGTGGCCTGAGCCTCTGCATCCGGTCTCCCAACTGTAGAATTTCGGAAGTTGGGTGTTGCGGCGGGAGGCGAAAAGGGTCAGGTCGAACGGTCCCCAAGCGGCCGAGAGCGTGGAGAAAATGGAGTGACACAGTTGCCAATCCCCGGAGTCTCTGAGATGCCTCGAATTCCAATCCGTGACCTGATTCGCCAGGCCTGGCAGGAATTGAGCGACCACAGTCAGATCGTGCTGGAAGCCGAAATCCCAGATTCTGGTGGCCATCTGGGTCAAGTTCTGGGAGCGTGGTCCCCCTAGAACATTGATGTAGCAGACCACTGAGGCGTTACAGCACGCTTCGTGTGTGTGTTTCGCAAAGCCTTGGAGGGCGAAGGAGGCCGGCTAAGAGTGGCTTCGGCGACGGACCAACGACCCCCGGTTTCCTGGATGCCGGAGTGGGCACCTCAGCCCGCGTTGCTGGCATTCGACTCGATGATCAGGGTGGGGTTGGGAGGACGAAGTGGTTTGCCGTTCCGTCTTTCCAGGTTGTGAAGCCACCATTGAAGATCCGCTATGCCTCCGGTGAGGGGGAGATCTGGTTGGAGTAGACCCGACTGGAGTGAATGGGCCTTCAAGAGCTGGAGGGCCCTGTAGTGCAGAGGACCTGGCGGAATTGCCTGATGCTCCACCGCTTAGCAGGCCCACCGTACGGGCCAGAGCGTAGGGGGAGACTTAACAGGCGTCTGATTTCCTTCCTGATGGAGACTTTGGAGTTGGGAAGGTGGAGGGACACGAGAGATGAGTCTACTACGAAACCCAGGAATTCCATGCGGGGATTAGTACCGATTTTTCCTCGTTGATGAGGAATCCCAAATCCTGTAGCAGTGTGACTGTCCAGGAAAGGTGGAGGACATCAGGAGGATGTCGTCCTGATGTATCACTAATTTCACCCCCCCCCCGAGACCTGAAGGAGGACACCACCTGTTTGTGGAGTTTTGTGAAACCACACGGGGCGGAGGACAGGCCAAAGGGTAGGCATGTGAACCGCAAGACGTGATGCCCCCAGGCAAATCTGAGGAAGTCTCTACTGTCCGGGTCGATTTGGAACTGAAAGGTGTAAGCATCCTTCAGGTCTAGTTTGACCATCCAATCGTCCCAGGAGAGGGAGTCCCTCTGGGTATGGACGCCTTTCATCTTGAAGTGGTTGTAAACCACCCAAGTATTGAGGTCCCTGAGGTTGATGACGGGACGTCTGCCCCCACCCTTCTTTGCAACGAGGAAGAGGTTGCTGAAGAACCCCATCGCCCCTTTCCGAAGGAGGTCTCTTACTTCCTCCTGTATTAACCTTGACGGGGGGGAAGCAAAGCGCATGGGTGGGGGGAGAGAGTCCTGAGAAGGCGGATTGGTGAAGGCCAGGTGAAACCCCTTCACTGTTTGCAAGACCCAAGGGTCTGCTGTGATGGTGGAACAGACGTGGGAAAAGAGCCAGAGGCGGCATCCCACTTTCACTTGGGAAAAGGGGATAATGGTGTACGGACGTACCTGCTGGGCGTCAGTAATGAGAAGAGCCTCTTGCTCCAACGGTAGCCTCTGCCATGTCTTGAACTTCTTTCTCCATAATAGGTGTAGGGACCCCCGGAGTTAGTGGAAGGCACGATAGCCGTCTTGGGACCTCGAGAGGTGCGGGGGGAGCATTGGCACCCGCTCGGCTGGCAGCACGGCCCCTGTAGCTGCCGGCCCTTCCAAAAACGCGCTTCATGGTGGCCTCAGACTTGTCACCCATATCCTTTAATAAATGGTTTGCCGAACAGGAATCCCAGCACCTAGGTCATTAGTGGCCAGAGATTCAAGCTGGGAGTCAATCTTAAGGAGAATACTCCTACGCCGTTCAGTGGCAATGGTGGCGTTCGCATTGCCTAGGAGGCAAAAGGAGCGTTGTAGCCATTTCCCGACTTGCTTGGGGTCTAAAAATTCTGAAGAGGTTTTTGCATCTTCTACCATGGTAAATAGACGTGTTAAAGGACCAGCAATGTCCAGATCCTGACAATGTTTTAGGGTTTGGTCAAAACCTCGCTTAGGAGACCAACCTTTTCTGCCAATGTATTTTTGGAAACTGGCATCAAATACTGGGGTCAGGCAGGTCTTCCCAGACGTAGTGGGTCTGGAGCATTCAGACTTCAGTCTGGCATGGACCGCTTGTTCGAGTGGCTGGCGCATGTGGGCGTCAACACATTGCTCTGTGTTGAGCAGGGTACCAGGTGGTAGAGCGGGAGTGTGAGATCCCCTGGTTCGAATAGGGGGTCCCCTTGGGGGGGTCATAGATGACCAGGCTTTTAGATGGATGGGAAGGAGCACGCGTCTCAGCAACCATGAGGGCTGAGTCGGTAGGAGCATGTAACTCCAGGACCTCATCCTCGTCGCTCAACGCCTTGCCAGCCCCTTCGCCCTCTGAATCAGAGTATTTTGCCAACACAGGGGCCGCCTGGTACTTCTTTTTGGCACCAACCACCGGGGGCGCCCCACGGTCTGCAGAGCGTTTTCGGGCAACCAGCTCTTTGGAAGGGCCTGGCAGTGTAGTGGGGGTGCCAGCCCCGCCGCTGCTCGTGGCAGCATGCACGCCCGAAGGCGGCACAGAATTGGCTCCGAGAGGAAAAGGCACCGACTCTGTGGAAGGGCCTGGCAGTGACTTACCATGCTCGTCGTGAGAAGTGATGGAGGCAGCAGAGGTAAAACCTGCGCTGCGGTCAGTGTTGCAGTCAGGGAGCGTTGCCAGGAGTCAGAAAGTGACACTGGCTGAATGTACTGCCGAAGACATGGAGGCCTCGGAGTATGCAGCCGGTTAAAACGGGCCTCCGTTGAGTGGCGCTTTTTCTTTGCTACGCTTTTTACCCTTGCCGCCGGTTTCCTGATGGGTTTGCGCCTAAGACCCTGATTCGGAGATTGAATCCGTACCGGAGCGTGGGGGGGCTAGCCTCGGCGGGCTTAGAGACTGAGGGACATTATCGCTGGAAATAACCAACGTGTGGGACACGAGTGCGCGGTGTAAGAAACAGAACGGCAAATGGCGGCCAGGAGATCTCGCGGGAGTCAGACGCGAGACTGTGTGCGCCTCAGTGTGCAGAGGAGCGCGAGCGGGCGAAAAGCACGCAAAACAGTGAAACGGAGACATACTCGTACTAAGGAAAAAAGTTAAATTAGAAAACGAATCGAAAAAGGAAAGTATAATGAAAATCACAGCTGACGGGTTAACGGCCCGCCGCCAGGAAAAAGCGACTGCTACCCTCCACGGCTAACACCGGGATAGGTGACCAAGAGATGACAAAAAAGCGTTATTACTAGGAAAAAAACTAGTAATCAGACAAATACACGCAAAGCGCGGGATACTTACCTCCTAGATGGAGCAGCAAAGGAAAGAGGAGTCCGCAGTAGATACTTGTGGAGGGGTTTGGGGAAGGACTGTGGAGGGCCTTCCCATGTTGGGGAAGGGTGTTTGTATATGTTTGAAGTTTTTTTTGTTTCAAAGTTAATCCTTTGCTACTGTTGGGGCAATAAAGGAAGAAACGCAAATAGGAGCCTCCGAGTCAATGCCTTAAAATTCTGAGCCACTGAGCCCCCCCCTCCTTCAAAGGTGTACATCTATCCAGAGAAAAAGATGTCATCTGCGCTCATTTCTATATATTTCCATGTACATGTCACGGTTCCCGGATCCCACCACGCAGTCCTTAAAGCCCAACAGGGTAGCCGTAGAAGAATCCCTCAATAATACCTGTAGGGTGATACCCCTGGCAGGTAGAGCACAAAATTAGTATAATATTAACTACTCACAGGTAGCTATTACTGGGAAGACACATAGCAGGTTCTTGAATTTCTCCGGGCTGGAATGGTAGCCTTAAGGAAAAAAGAATAATAGTGTAGACAGCCAGGCAACCATAAAACCAAAGTTTTAATTGCGCTTACAAAAAGTTAAAACAAATAAAGCATTTCATCACCAGATCCCATGACCCCAACGTCTATAGGTGCTGCTCGACGCGTTTCGTCCCATGGACTTCATCAGAATCCCTAACTGTCTGGTCCTTAGAATTGGCCAGGTATACTAGCTAGACAGAAAGGGTTAATCAAAGACAATGTCGTAATACACAACCCGGTTAGCAACACGGGGGTAGTCAGATGAGCCAGAATCAGGAATACAGAGTATAGAATAGTCAAATGGAATAGCCGGGTCGATATCAGTGCAGAAGCGTAGTACAAGAAAATAGTCTAGGGCAAAGGAAGGCAGAATAGTCAGAAAACAAGCAGAGGTCAATAACAGGTTAAATCATGAGAGAATTCAGGTACAAGGAGCTCAGGTATGGATAACCACGATCTGGCACTGCTTAGAAGGAACTGTTGGTTTTTAAAAGACCTTCACCAGACTGCGCCCCTCTCTCAAGCCGCGCCTCATGCAGCCACCTCCCTGCCTGTTTCAATTTAAACCGGGTGTTGGTGAGCGAGCAGCATCAGACATGCTACCCTCAAGCACACTGGAAAGGCTGGAAGTCCCCAACGTTACAGTACAACAAAACACTATCAGGAGGTTTTAGTTTGGTTTAATGGCCATTGCAACCTAAGCTCGCTCGCCCCGACAAGGCACCTCTTTCTAGAGTGAGTACCTAACCAATGTACCAAAAGCTGCTCTGAGCAACTACAGCAGGAGGGCATGTAGTTGCTCAGAAGAGCAGCTTTTGGTACATTGGTTAGGACTCCCTCTACAAAGAGGTGCCTTGAAGGGGCGAGTGAGCTTACGTTTCAATGGCCATTAAACCAAACTAAAACCTCCTGATAGTGTTTTGTTGTACATGGAAATATATAGAAACGAGCGCAGATGACATCTTTTTTCTCTTGTTATGTTTTATACATGAACTGGGCTGTTACTCCTGGCTGTTGCAGCTGCTCTGGTGAGTACAGGCGGATGCCATTTTTTCTGTATGTGTGTACATATATCCACCTCCTCTAAATCCCCCCCGTGTAATCTTAGGAGCTGCTGTCCTCTTGGTTCCACAAGCGCTGTGTTCCTCCTCCTGGGAGATGCTACAATATATCTCAGACATGAAGGTTAAATCGTAAACCTGAAACCATTTGCCGGAGGAGACCCCTGGTGGAGCTGCTGGGTGTGAGGTGATGCTCTACGGCTCATGTATACGTTACAGGTTACGTACAGATCGCTTAAGGTTGCCCGTCCACTGGAACAATAGTCTGACAACCAACTTGGTTGCCTTCCTACGATCAACACAGTCGGTCCATCGAGTCGTCCACTGGAAGCGTCTGTGGACAACCCAGGTCAGCCGATGGACAGGCCACCGAATAATTAAAAAAAACATCCCATTGGGGGGCGAAGCTGAGCCGGCAACTGAGATGGACGTGGTCTGAGAGCGCTCCTACTGAAACCCGACGATACCACGCTCCTACCTGCTAAATAAGCTGCACAAACTATCAAATTGGGGTGCTAAACCTCCCCCAACATGAAGCGGACGCAGAAAACCCCGAAAGCTACTGAGGCTGACCTAACAGCGCCGATTTTCACTCCTTGCGTCCGGCTGGATGAGGCCTCTCAAGATGGCGCCCGAAATGAACACGCGCTGTCGATGCTGAGCGGGGATCAGGAGACAGGGACAAGACCGGCAACCAGAGCTGACATGGGTCTCAAAGCCTTCATAGCGGCTGAATTGGAGAAAACATCGTGCTGCCTTACAGCTGATATTCAGGAGGTGGGTGAAAGAACTGCCCGGCTGGAGGATAGGTCTGAGCAGCTTACAGCCCATTATAACGCCTTAGCGGCTCATGTGGATGCCATGGAAGAACGGGTACATTTTCTGGAGGAGGCCAAAGAGGATCAATCCAATCGTTCCCGCCGCAACAATATACACCTCCGGGGTTTGCCTGAGTTGATCCTGGGAGACCAGCTACTGCCCACACTTACGGGTATTGTTAAACGTCTCCTCCCTGACCTCCCGCAAGTTAAACTTCTATTCGACCCTGGGCCCAAGACGCGATAGAACAGCTCCACCACGAGACATAGTAGCACGTTTCCATTATTACCCTACTAAAGAGGCCCTGCTGAGGGTCACCAGGGACCAAAATGTGGACTATGATGGCTCTCCTCTCTCGTTTTATCAAGACCTGGCCCCCGCGACTTTAACACGTTGGAAGGAATGGAAAGAAGTAACGGGGACTCTGAGGCAACATGGCATTCGATACGCTTGGGGGTTTCCTTTTAGATTCTGACCGTGAAAAATAACCGTACTCATGCCTTCTCCCACTTATATCAAGCCAAGGATCTGTTCCGCCTCGTGGATTTACCAGTCCCGCCGACCCTCGCTAAATTGGAACCTCCCCCACCACTACCTTGTTTAGACCAGGATTGGTTAACTGTGGCCGATTATCTTCAAGGTCTCGGCCGAGACCCTCTCTTCCCCTTGGGAGTTACCCCAGGGATGATCGGGACTTCCCCTTGGTTTAGGGGCTTAGCCCTGGATAGGGGACTTCTCCTAGGATCATTGAGTCTATGACGGGTATCCTTTCTTGGATTACTTTACAGGCTGCTTCGGTTACAAAATGTTCTGCCGCATATTTGCAGGTTATTGTTTTCAAAATTTATTGGAAGAAGTGAAGCGCCACACCAAATAAATCCCCCACAAGGTATAGTTTGCCAAGTACCCAGGTAGTGGTTTCCCCAAAACTGACAAAGTCAGACCAAGATTGTATAAATCCGGGTACAGCGCACACAGATTAATTGTAATGTTTTACATACACTTATTTTGGGACTTCTTTCCTCTCCATACAGCATATGGAAAAATAAACAGAAAGCGACAATAGTATTGCCCGCCTCTTATTTTAAATTCGTACAGAATCCACACTCACATTAGGTGAGCCTTAACCAGGTTTAGGTGGAATGAGCCTTCTGGGTATTTACTTCCTTATTCACAGGGACCCAGTCACCTGACTATCCATCTTCTTTCAATTCCTTGTAGGTATGTGAAGAACAAGAAAAGACCAAAACTGGCCTAGTATAATTCCGCAAATATAATGAAATCTACAGGAACAGTGGTGATTTTGTACTCACACTTGGTGGAGCCTCCAGGCTCTAGGTATATTAGCATATGAGTTATTATGGAAAAACTCATAAAACTTCTCCCCAACGATACAGGAACAGCAGGGTGAAAAAATTGAATTTATTAAAAACAATGTAACATCCAGGACGCGTTTCGTCGGAAAAAACCGACTTCCTCAGCTGGAACCAAATGCATAAACCATACCAATCCCCCTGCCGTTTAAATAGTACCTTAATCAATACAAACCTTATTCAGATGTGGGGGTCCACCTTTTTTGGTCTCTATCTGATCTTTTTAGAGTTCTAAACCCACACATGTCGAAGTTGAGTGTCGTTCTAGCCTGATCCGCACAGGTCAGTACTGATGGAGTCCATCTTGCGCCTGCGCCTTTCATGCGTTCCACCTTGGAACGCTACAAATTCCGTAACGCCCCGACTTCCTGTCTCTTCAATACGAACGGACTGAGCGTGTTATTGATTTTCTGTCGTCCCCTCTTGTTTTCTCTCCTCAACAGAAAGAAGCACGGCAAATTTAACAGTATATTGTTTAAAAACACCACAACCCATTATGTCATAGTTTCTCATGGTGATCCTCTCATAAATGGGCATAACAAGCCCTATATATATTCATTAGTTGTGAAACCTTTTAATGTGCATATCGTGCTATTCCACTTTATTTATGAATCTTCTAGTGTCCTAATTAATATACATATTATAAATGTATAGGAACATTTAATCCTATGATTTCCATTACATATTATAAGTGTATAGGGATATTTAATCCCATAATTTCCATTATACTTAGAGTGCCATCATTTGTGTGAAATACCCTTAAAACATCTCTGTATAATACTTAAATATTGTGTTGTTAATTTAAACATGATATTAATTTAACCATGATTACTGACAGTTTATTTCCAATTAAATAAGAAAATAAAACATTCTCGTAACTCACATATATCTTTATTCCGTGTTACTATTACTATCTTTTCTATATGTGTATTTAAATTTTTAATTTTTTTATTTGGATTTTTAATTTAGATTTAAATGTGTTATAGATTACCTTGTTAATGTTACCCATCATTAGTTACATAATCTCTATCAGATAATGAGTTATTACCTATATACTTTATTTAATATCATAATCAATTAATGGATCTCCATGACAATCTATAAAAAATGAGTGATCTCAAAATCTGTGTTAAGTCCACTCGGTGCCATCGTGCCCCACTCATATATACACCGCATTTCTTCTTTACCTAGGGACGTGATTATATTTTCTCCTTTATTCCTATTGTTAATTTTCTTAAGGGCTATGAAATTAAGACTTTTTGGACAACTATTATGTTTGTCACTAAAATGCACCGGGACTGAGTGTTTATCATAATTATTTCTAATGTTCCTTATATGTTCTGAGATACGCACATTTAGTGCTCTACTGGTCCTACCTATATACTGTAAGCCACAAGGGCATTCTAAAACATAAATAACATTTTCCGAACAGCATGTTAGAACATCTTTAATAGCAAAATCTTTGCCACTTTTTTTATTAAAATATTTTTTTGTTAATGATTTTCTTTTTTCCACTGATCGCAGCCATAAAAACCAATTTCCAAATTAAACATATTCCTATTAGATTTATCCTTATGTTATGTTATCTTATATTCTTTACTAATTTGGTCTTCAGACTATGACCTCCTCTGAATATTATTTTTGGTTGGACCTCTAAAATATCCATTAACTCCTTATCCCCTCTAAGGATGTGCCAATGTTTCTTAATACTTTTTTTGATTCTTTTTGCCTCTACATTATAATCACACAGAAAAGGTACTTGAGATGAGTAGTTGGTCTTCCCTTTATTTTTATATTTTAATAAAGTTTTTCAATCCTTTTTTCTTATGTTCTCAATTGTTTTATCCAACTCTATTTCATCGTACCCTTTTTCCAAAAAAATTGTTTTTAATAATTTTGCCTGTTCTTCAAACACCTCCTCATCTATGCAATTTCACTTTATTCTAAGAAATTGGCTGTTTGGTACACCATCAAGCCAGGTTGGATTATGACAGCTATTCCTCTTAATATAGGTATTGGTATCCACCTCCTTGAAATGCGTTTTTGTCTTAATTTTTTTTCCCTTCTATATAGATATTTAGATCCAGAAAGGATGCAGTCTCCTTACTCCATTTATTTTCTAAACTGATTCCCCAATCTGGATTTTCCAATTCGTCTAAAAAGAGGATTAGATCTGATTCTTCACCATCCCAAATAAAAAAGATATCATCTATATACCTAACAAAAACGGGTATTTTACCTAGCGCCCAGCTATGCGAACCATAGACTCGTTTTCCAGTCCGCCATGAACAGGTTCGCATAGCTGGGCGCGAATTTGGTGCCCATGGCTGTGCCATTTCTTTGTACATAAAATTGCTGATCATATTTAAACTAATTGTTATTCAGAATAAATTTGATACTTTCAATAACATAATCTATCTGTTCTAATTCCATAGTAGCATGCCCTATTAATTGTTGTTTAACTGCCTCTGTACCTTTAGTCTGGGGTATGATGCTATAAAGAGCTCTGACATCACAAGTTACTAAAAGATATTCATCCTTCCAACGAATATTTTCTAAAATCTGTTACATACTTATTGTATCTTTTAAGTATGACCGAGTAGTTTTCACTACTGGTTGCAGCAATATGTCCACATATTCTGATAGATTACTAGTCAGAGATTTAATTCCTGCCACTATAGGTCTACCGGGTGGCGTCTCCAGATTCTTATGTATCTTGGGTAAGATCTAAAAATGGGGTATCCTTGGGAATTTTACATCTAAATATTCAAACTCTTTATCTGTTATCTTTTGGTAAAGAGCATAACATTATAATAGTTTATGTAAATCCTCTTTAATTCTGCTTGTCGGGTCACCATTAATTTTACCATAAGTATCTGCATCATTTACTATACGGTAAACTTCTTTTTCAGAATTCCATTATTACCCTACTAAAGAGGCCCTGCTGAGGGTCACCAGGGACCAAAATGTGGACTATGATGGCTCTCGTTTTATCAAGACCTGGCCCCCGCGACTTTAACACGTCGGAAGGAATGGAAAGAAGTAACGGGGACTCTGAGGCAACATGGCATTCGATACGCTTGGGGGTTTCGTTTTAAGATTCTGATCGTGAAAAATAACCGTACTCATGCCTTCTCCCACCTATATCAAGCCAAGGATCTGTTCCGCCTCGTGGATTTACCAGTCCCGACGACCCTCGCTAAATTGGAACCTCCCCACCACTACCTTGTTTAGACCAGGATTGGTCAACTGTGGCCGATTATCTTCAAGGTCTCGGCCGAGACCCTCTCTTCCCCTTGGGAGTTACCCCAGGGATGATTGGGACTTCCTCTTGGTTTAGGGGCTTAGCCCTGGATAGGGGCCTTCTTCTAGGATCATTGAGTCTATGACGGGTATCCTTTCTTGGATTACTTTACAGGCTGCTTCGGTTACAAAATGTTCTGCCACATATTTGCAGGTTGTTTTCAAAAGGTTATTCGTGTACTTACTTGTAGGATTGTATGCTTTAATGTTTGTCATTCTGCTCGGCGGGTTAACTGCACCTCCCCTGTGCCTTTTTTGAGCTGCACAGGATGGTGGCCAGCTTCCCACCTCATCTTTCTCCTCCCCATATCGTACCTCCCCTCCGGTTTCCCCGTTCGGTTGGTGTTCTTCTCTCCCCCCGTGCCTGCCCAGCACAGGGTCTTCTGTCCACTGTTTTTTCCCATATTCTTTTCTGCGATTCTCTTTCTCCTCTCCTGTCTCCCCCTTTTCTTTTTGTGTAGCGCTCTACCTTTGCCCCCTCCCTGGCTTCCCCTCGAGCATCCGTGCTCGTCGGGGGAGGGGGGACAGGGAGGGGTCACTGGAGAGCCGCTGTACCACTCTACGAAATTATATGGCTAAGGTTCCGGTAACTATTTTCTCCCTTAACGTTAAGGGCCTCAATTCCCCACGTAAACGACGCTTACTATTTCAAGAACTGAAACGTAGGTCGGTGGATATAGCTATGATACAGGAGACCAGAATCCCTAGATCGGCGGCATTCCGCTTATTGGACCCCGCTTATTCCAGAGTCTTCCTGTCCTGTACCACCCCTCAAGCGTAATGGTTGCGGTCCTGATTAGGACCTGCTGCCCTTTTACTGTTCTGGAATCTCATTTAGATGATAATGGCCGTTGTGTCTTGGTAACGGGGGCTGTGTCCGGCCAGCAATATACTCTTATCTCACTTTACGGACCTAATGTGTCGGATGCTAAATTTTGGGATGATACTCAATCTTTCATTTCCTCCCATACTAAGGGTCATGTCTTATTAGGGGGGGACTTTAATGCGTCCTTGTGCCCTCCACTAGATAAATCTGGACACATGGCGTCCCGACCCCTACCCTCCCTTCTCTTCAAGACAGGCAATTTTACGACTTTGTTCATCGATCCGGGTATATCGACGTTTGGCGAATGCATCATCCATCGGTGAAGAACTACACATTTTACTCGCCCGTACACAACACCTATTCTAGAATAGACTATCTATTGGCTTCCCCTTCTTGCCTCCCCTCAGTCCTCTCCTCATCCATTGGCTCCATCACCTGGTCCGACCATGCCGACATATCCTTACAACTGCGGCCCTTTGCTTCCTCATCGGGTCGCCACTGGCGCCTCAACCCGTTCCTATTAGACAAACCAGGGGTGAGGGACTCAAAAATAGTTTGCAGGATTATTTTCTAATAAATGATACACCTGATGTATCCGCTCAAACACTAAGGGCCGCCCACAAACCGGTAGTCAGAGGTGCACTCTCAAGTTTAGTGTCCCATCTTAAAAAGCAGAAACTTAGTGACATTCAGGATCTCCAACATCAACTCTGTGACAAGGATGAGTATACACTTCTCTCTGGTTACAAAGTTAATGTTTCCAAGACGGAAGCCTTTACAATTCATGTCCGTCAAGCTGAGGTGGATTCCCTGAGTAATACCTATCCCATCCGCTTTTCCCCTTCTTCCTTTAAACATCTAGGTATTGTCCTCACTAACGACACCCTGTATGATGTTAATTACACAGCACTGCGGTCACAATTGAAACGAGATTTAGAATGCTGGGATAGATATGTAATTTCTTGGGTGGGACGTGTTAAGTGCATCAAGATGAATATATCGCCTCGTTCATTGTATTTCTTCCAAGCTCTCCCATTAGCACTGGACTCTGTGGACATTAGAGATTTACAGGAAGCCATTGACTCTTTTATAGGGCAGGGCAAACGGCACCGGATAGCCAGAGCAACGTTGTACACACCAAAAGACATGGGAGGTCTGGGTTTGCCGTGCCTTTTCTCATATTATTACGCGGCTCAACTCGCACAAATTGTCGCATGGTATTCCCGCCCCATTCTCGTCGCTGGGCGGATCTGGAGAGAGGGCTTGTGTACCCAGATTGTCCTCACATGTGGATCTGGCATTCTAGGCCACACCGACCTTTACTACGGATGACATGCCCGGCAAAGTAGCAAAACAAGAGGACATAGTCTTAGATTAGAGGGGCAAAGGTTTAAAAGTAACATCAGGAAGCATTATTTTACTGAGCGGGTGGTGGATACATGGAACAGTCTTCCAGTAGAAGTGGTAGAGGCCAAAACAGTAATTGAATTTAAGCAAGCATGGGATAGGCATAAGGCTATCCTAAACAAAAGATAAATCCAGGTAAAGTATCCATGTAATTGGGCGACTAGATGGGCCGAAAGGTTCTTATCTGCCGACATCTTTCTATGTTTCTATTATCAACTCCCTTAGACTCTGGGATAAATTGGCGACTAAGTGTGACCTCACGGCGTTCCCATCGCCACTTACACCAATATTGAGGAATCGGGAGTTTATACCGGGTCTCATCTCCTCTCCTACAGAGGGGTGGAGAGGATCTTCTGTTTCCAGGATATGTCATCTCTACCCTAAGGGACAAATGTTACAACCGGCAGACCTGCCTCCATCCTTACAGGTCCAAAATACCCACCCCCTGCCATACCTCCAACTAAAGGCGCATGCAGCTAGTTCACATATCAAGCTTGCAGCATTGACCCCACCTTCTCATTATGAACGTCTCTGTCTTAAGGCCCTTGGGGTAGGACCCTCTATCTCAACGCTTTATCGACAACTCACGACCTTATTGGACTGGAAAGAACTTCGCTATATTCAGGCCTGGGAACATGACCTTGGAGAGAAGCTGGACGCTGAGGATTGGAGTGACATATGGGAGGCCATGAGAGGAGTGTCAGTGTGCACCACCCATCAGGAGCAACTTGTTAAAACAGTCTATCGTTGGTATACTACCCTCGTCCAGATCTCGCACATGTCCCCAGGGCTTCCGGATCTTTGTAGGAGAAATTGCAGCCAGAAGGGGACTTCTGCTCACATGTGGTGGTTCTGCCCACGGATCCAACGTTTCTGGGACGCTACCCATACCCTCATATTGGCAGTTCTTCCAGGGGCCACTCTGAAGGACCCCTGGGCCTATTTATTAGCCAGACCCATGCCGGACCTAATGAGACAGGAAAACAAACGGATGGCCAAGCTCACTCTTGCTGCCCGTTGAGTTTTGGTGGAACACTGGAAATCTCCTACGCCCCCTTCCTTTCAGAAGATTTATTCTAAAATAACGTACAGCTTATGGATGAGTTGACAGTCATCTCCAATCACACTCTACCTAACTACTACAAAACATGGACTCCCTGGCTGGAACAGATGGGCTCGGCATAGTCACTTGTAGGCAAGGGCCATGGCCCTAACGGGCTTGGTCGGGTCATGATACAGTTTCTTATTGTATATTGTGTGATATTTCTTGGTTATATTGCTCGCTCTCTTGGCTAATTGCTCTCGGTTACCCCCTCTTTGTGACAGTTTTCGTTTTTTTCTCCTTCTATTCTCTCTTCGTTCTTTTCGGGGTTTGGGCAACCCCTTCTTCCCTTTATCTTCTCTCTCCCCCTTTTCCCCATTATTTGGAAAAACTCGCATATGTATCACTTGATTGTGTTTTCATATTTCGCTAATAAAATTTCATTTAAAACAAAAAAACACGATATTGGGGCGGAGCCGAGCCGGCGATGTGAGAGGACGTGTGCTGCTGGAGCTCCCGAGTAGCCGCTGATTGATCTGAGACAGCCACCTCTTTCACTCTTTATATTTCGCTCTGGGAGGTACAGGGAACGGGAGCCATGAAGTCCTCCAAAAAAACAAAAAAGACTGATAGCGCGCTGGTAGCGCCGATATTTACACCTCGGACCCGCACAGTGACTAGGCCCCAAGATGGCGGCGCTTCCTCCAGAGATGGAGGGAGAAGCCCATCCCCAGGCTCAGACACCTCTGAGATGGAGCAGGACTTGGGCCCGGCGACTCGCCAAGATATCCGTCGCCTACAGGATTTCATAGCTGAGGAGCTAGCACGCAACACGAGGGCGCTAACGGCGGAGGTCCAGGTAATTGGGACACGCACAGCGCGTCTCGAGGAACGGGCAGAGGCATTCGCAGACACGTGCAATACACTTGCTCACCATGCTGAGACACCTGGCAACACGGGTGGAGACACTAGAAGAGGCTTTGGAAGATTTATCAAACAGGTCCAGACGCAATAACGTCAGACTCCGAGGGCTGCCTGAATCGGTGACACCGGATGCACTGGACGCTACACTTACGGGCATTATGAAAAAGTTGTTACCCGCGCTGCCACCGGCTAGATATCTGATCGACCGGATACACCGTACCTTGGGAGCGCGGAAAGGCCAGAATGCACCACCGCGCGACGTAGTCGCCAGATTGCATATTACTCGACAAGGGAAGCTTTATTACGCACAGCTCGTGACCAACAGGTGGAGTACGAGGATGGCCAGCTCCTTTTTTTCAGGACCTTGCTCCGTCGACGCTGGCTAAACGCAGGGAATGGCGGGTAGTCACGGAATTGCTACGCTCTCACAATGTGCGCTACTCATGGGGTTCCCATTTCGTATTTTGGTCCACAAAGATGGTCGCACGTATTCATGCACACACCTGTATAGGGCTCAGGACTTCCTACACCAGTTGGGGTTGGAGGTCCGACGCAATTGCTCAGCTCACCCTCCGAGTTCCTGCCGCGACTCTCCAGAGACTGGTCTCCGGCTGGAGACTGAATATGGACAGCCGTGGGTGCCCTAAGTGAGGGCATGTATATCCTTCAGTCCAGGTTTTGAGGGGCTTAGGCCCTTAGATGGTTCTCTGATATTTGCTTAAGATTATTTTCAGTTTTTTCTCTGTACCTCCGATTTATCTGTTTCGGTGGTTGTAGTTTTAGCATGACGGTTAATGTGGCGGTTGCTCGGGGGGACAGTGGCCGAGGGTTTTTTCCCCATGGCTTGCTGGTTTCCCCGAGACTACCTCCTCCTCCGAGGTTCCGTTCCTTTGGTTTACCCATCCGTTCGGGACGTTTTTTGTTTCTTTTCTCTTCCTTTTCTCCTTGTTCCCCTTCCCACCCTGTTCCCCGGCCCGGCCCGGCCCTACTTTCTCGCTTCTGACCTTTCGGCTATATGATTATGAAGATGTATATTGTGCTTTTGATCCCTCTGTGGATGGCTCCCGACCCGTCGCCTCCCCCTCGGTAGGAGGCTGGGGCTGGCGGAGCGGGACGGAGGTGGAGACGTGGGGAGGATGATGACCATGCGTTCCCTTCCAAGTCCCATAATGATTTCGGATCTTAAATTCCTCTCCTTGAATGTCAAGGGCTTAAATTCCCCGCGCAAGCGTCGCCTCCTTTTCCGGGACCTTAAGCGGAAATCTGCGAACATCGCATTTCTCCAAGAGACTAGGATCTCTACCACTGCGGCCTTTCGCCTAGCGGACCCATCCTACTCCCGTGTCTTTCACCTCATGTGCCATCCCTAAACGGAATGGAGCCGCTATTTTGTTGCATAATTCCTGCCCGCTGCAGATTGTAGATGTATATTCTGACTCCGCTGGGAGGTATGTCTTGGCGAGGGGTACTTGTTCGTCTAAATGGTATACCCTGATGTCGGTATATGCACCAAATGGGCCTGACGCGGGATTTTGGGCGGACCTCTCCTCCTTTCTCAGGTTACATGCTAAGGGTAAAATTATATTGGGAGGGGACTTTAACGCCACCCTCTGCTCTCCATTGGACCGATCCGGCCATCCCCCTCACGCCGGCCTGACTCCATCCTCATCCCAGGACAGGCAGTTTCATGCGTTTGTGCGTAACCATGATTTGGTTGATATTTTGGAGGGTACAGCATCCCACAACTAAAGATTTTACTTTTTACTCCCCGGTCCATTCCTCATACTCCAGGTTAGATTATTTCCTGATCTCCCCGGACAGTATTCCCTTGATTGCGACATCAGGCATTGGCTCCATAACTTGGTCCGATCATGCGGATGTTTTTCTGCATGTCCGCCCATTGGCGTCTGGCAGCAGTGGCCAATGGAGGCTGGACCCCTTGCTTCTTTTGAAAAAGGGGGTTAGGAAAGCGGTTGGCTCCGCGTTGGACTCATACCTTCTGTTAAACGACACCCCTGACGTGTCCATACATACTTTATGGAATGCTCATAAAGCAGTGATTAGGGGGGTGCTAATTAGTCAGGCTGCCTACCACAAACGCGTGAAACTGCAGGCCATAGTCACGTTACAGACCGACCTGCGGAGACTGGAACTCCGGCATAAACGTGTCCCGACTGACGACACCCTTGCACAGCTTAACAGAGTTCGAGCAGACCTTAACGGTTTATTTTTAGATGATGTGGGGAGATCGTTGCTATGGTCCAAAAGGCGCTATTATGAACGAGCGAATAAAGCAGATACACCCCTGGCCAGGATGCTGCGTCCTAGACATCCCACTGTCCTGTTCCCGTTGATCCGAGATAAAAAAGGGCAGGTTCATAAGTCTCCTGAGGCTATCCGGATGCCTTCACAGAGTATTTTACGAATATATACAATCATTCCCCCACCCACGAAATAGGAAACAGAGACCTGATTGATAGTATTGAAATGTACTTGAAGCATCAGAGCCTCCCTACTCTTGATAAAGTTCAGTCCATATTGGTGGGCTCCCCTATAACGGAAGAGGAGATAGGGAGGGCACTGGGCTTGATGAAGCCATTAAAGGCTCCTGGGCCGGACGGTTTCACTTACCGGTATTATAAAGCGTTCTATCCTAAATTGAAGCCCATTCTTTGCCGACTATTTAATGCCGCACGGAGGGGGCCCCATTTCCTGCGGAGTCATTGTTAGCGGCCATAGTTCTCCTCCCCAAACCTGGAAAGACCCTGAGAATATTGATAGCTATAGGCCCATATCCCTTTTAAATACGGACATTAAACTACTAGCAAAAATTTTGGCACTGCACCTAGACCCTCTCCTCCCTGTTTTGGTATCCCCGGACCAGGTGGGGTTCATCCCAGGCCGGCAAGCGTATGATAATACGAGACGCGCGGCGGACCTTGTTTGGTTCGCGGAGACCTATCAGAGGCCTTCTTTATTTTTGTCTTTAGACGCTGAGAAGGCCTTTGATAGGGCGGAGTGGCCGTTTTTATTTACGTTACTTAAACATCTTGGGTTCCCCCCCACTTTTCTCCGCATGCTCTCAGCTTTGTATGCTTCTCCGGGAGCGCAGATTTTGATACCGGGCGCCGATAGAATCCCCTTTGTAATTCGGAACGGTACCAGGCAGGGCTGCCCACTGTCTCCGGCTTTGTTTGCCCTTTTTTTGGAACCTTTATTGCTTGCTATTAAATCAGATGCGGGTATCTCGGGTCTTACGGTGGGTGACTTAGAATTTAAATTATCGGCTTATGCCGATGATGTCCTTCTCTCCCTGACAGACCCCCCCACCTCCTTACCGGTTATGGACCTGCTCAGTACCTTTTCTGCTCTTTCAGGATACAAAATTAATATTACTAAATCAGAGGCTCTCCCGGTGGCGCTGACGGCGGAGGCGATTGCAAATCTCTCCTCTTCCTGCCCTATAAGGTTCACCCAATCTGAGCTGGTCTACCTGGGGGTCCGCTTAACATCATGCTCGGCGGATCTTTATTCGGCTAATTACCCCCGCCTTTTTGCGACCCTCAAAGCGGAGTTAGAATGTTGGAACAAATATGCGATATCATGGCTCGGTAGGCTTAATTGCATTAAAATGAATGTATTACCCAGACTGTTGTATATGTTTCAGGCATTACCGGTTCCCCTCGTTGCTTCAGAGGTTATCGCTTTGCAGCGCTCCATTGATCATTTTATATGGGCAGGGAAACGATGCCGCGTAGCTAGACACACTCTCTATCGCCAACGGTCCCTGGGCGGCCTGGGCCTTCCATCTCTCTTCACCTATTATTATGCAACTCAATTGGCACAGGTGGTAGCCTGGCATGCTCCAGCGGGGTCTCGCAGGTGGGTCGATCTTAAAGCGTCCCTTATGCGGCCGAATAAGATATACCAGTGGATATGGCTGGCTCGGGAACATCGTCCTTTAATTACCACCACATGCCCTGCCATATTAAACTCTCTATGCCTTTGGCATAGATTAGCAGTGAAGTGCAAGTTGACGTCTACACCATCGCCTATGACCCCGATTTTTGGGAACAGAGACTTCCGCCCCGGTCTACACGTGAGACCTTGGCGTGACCTATTGGACTCAGGTGTGTGCAGAATACTTAATCTATACCACAACGGAACTTTGATTCCTCTTCAAGATGTTTCGGGACTATCTTTTCTTCACATTTTTCAATTGACATCGTACGCCACACAGGCTCACATCAAGCAAGCTGCACTGGCGCCGCCGACTCGCTTCGAGCGTTTATGCCTGGCTGGCACATACCCGAGAGGCCTCATATCTTCGTTATACCGGGACCTTACATCACTGTTGGACTGGAATGAACTGTCCTATATCCATGCTTGGGAAAGAGATATTGGGGAAACCCTGGACTCAGGACTGGCTGGACATATGGGAGATGTCTCGCTCCGTGTCGGTGTGCGCCTCATTGCAGGAACAGTCCATTAAAATGATTATGCGGTGGTATGTTACACCATCTCAACTGGCGCACATGAATGGGAATCTACCGGATGTTTGCTGGAGATCATGCACTTTCAAGGGCTCCTTTTTCCACATGTGGTGGACATGTCCACGAATTGTACCCTTATGGAAGGAAGTCCAAGACCTACTGATTTTAGTCCTATCTAAACCTATCTCGTTGGATCCTGGGCGTTTTTACTCTCCAGACCGCTCCCTGAACTAACTTTCCATGAAAATAAATTATTAGCAAAGATTACATTGGCTACAAGACGGGCCATAGCGGAAGTCTGGAGACAACCCCTCCCGCCCTGTATGGCTAAAGTATATGGCAAGATCAGGGACACCCAGGTTATGGACGAACTGACTGCTATAGTCCGTTTTACGATGCCATCATATAATAAAACTTGGGGGCCCTGGCTGGATGCGGGGTTATGATCTGTGACGGGAGTGTGGTCTATTGTTGCATATATAGGGCTGCATGACCCCCCTTTTGCCTGCTTTTTTTCCCCTTCCCTGGCACTCTCTCCCCTGCCCCCCCCCCTCCACCTTTCTACATATACCTCTATAGCACTCGTCAGGTTGGACGGGTATTTGTGTCTTAGGATTCTGGCCTGGGCCGGGCCACTCCTTCCCCCCCCCTCTCTTTTTTCTTTTTCCCTTTTTCTTTCTTCCTCACCCCACCCTACCTTTATCTTATAATGTGGACGGGACTATGGTTTACTTTGAGGCATAAGTTTGTTGATATCATCTTTTTGGCGCTGCGACGCCACGTATGCATTCATGTTATTCTTCTTGTCCTCTCGTTCAATAAAATTATGTTTACAAAAAAAAAAAAAACACATCCCACTGAGCGGAGAAGAAAGCGCTGTCCTTGGTGCTGAAATGGGGTGAGTTTAACAACTAAAACCTTTCCAAAGGCTGCGGGGGGAGGGGGGGGATAAACCTTAAATAGCCTTCAGCACCAAGGACAGCAACGCTTAGCACAGCCAGCCTGAAGAGAAAAAAAAAACAAGCCGCCTTCACTGAGGAAAAAAGCCTAGTCTTTCGTTAAAAAAAAAAATGGAAACCTAAAATTTCACCTGGAAAAAAATTCTAAGACTTTAGTAAAAAGGATTTTTGCTGCAAATAAAAAGAAACAGTTGAATGAAAAAAAGAAAATATTATTTCACATTGAATCCTATGGGTTGTCTAACTGTATCACTTCTCTATGGCGCAATTTCCGTGCTGCGACACGGCAGATTAACTATACAATTCAGCTTTTTTCATGTTTCTCTGCCGCAGCACGGCGGTTTAACTATACAATTCAGCTTTTTTCATGTTTCCCTGCTGTAGCACTGCGATTTAACTATACAATTCATCTTTTTCCATGTTTCTCTGCCGCAGCACAGCGGATTATTTATACAATTCATCTTTTTCCATGTTTCCCTGCTGCAGCACAGCGGATTATTTATACAATATTTTTCCATGTTTCTCTGCCGCAGCACAGCAGATTAACTGTACAATTGATCTTTTTTCATGTTTCCCTGCTGCAGCACGGCGGATTAACTATACAATTTATATTTTTTTATGTAAATTGTACCAGATCGTCCGATTTCATCTGATAAAATCGTTTAGATCGCTAATCTGCTGTAATCGCATAAACACCTTTTACATTTTTTGTTGTCAGCCGGTGACACTGCCTGCGTTTCTCGTATAAAGTGCACACACAGCGCCACTGCCATTATTCACCGTTTCGCACACTGGGAGCTCGTGCAGTGTTTTATTACTCAATGCGCCAAAATACAAGAGAAAAACATGTAGCGGATCTCTCAGTTTCGGTTATAATTCTTGTTTCTTTAAAAACAAAAACTAAATGAAATGCAGTAACAGTGTTTCCATTTGTCCCGGTGATATTGGGGCTCCTGGGAGTGATAAGAGGGGGGCTCCCGGTGATATTGGGGCTCCTGAGAGTGATAAGAGGGGGCTCCCGGTGATATTGGGGCTCCTGGGAGTGATGTGGGGGCTCCCGGTGATATTGGGGCTCCTGGGGGTGATGTGGGGGGCTCCGGTGATATTGGGGCTCCTCGGAGTGATGAGAGGGGGGCTCCCGGTGATATTGGGGCTCCTCGGAGTGATGAGAGGGGGGCTCCCGGTGATATTGGGGCCTGGGAGTGATGTGGGGGCTCCCGTGGTATTGGGGCTCCTGGGAGTGATGAGAGGGGGGCTCCCGGTGATATTGGGGCTCCTGGGAGTGATGTGGGGGCTCCCGGTGGTATTGGGGCTCCTGGGAGTGATGCGGGGGCTCCCGGTGGTATTGGGGCTCCTGGGAGTGATGTGGGGGCTCCCGGTGGTATTGGGGCCCCTGGGAGTGATGTGGGGGGCTCCAGGTGATATTGGGGCTCCTGGGAGTGATGTGGGGGCTCCCGGTGGTATTGGGGCTCCTGGGAGTGATGTGGGGGCTCCCAGTGATATTGGGGCTCCTGGGAGTGATGTGGGGGCTCCCGGTGATATTGGGGCTCCTGGGAGTGATGTGGGGGGCTCCCGGTGATATTGGGGCTCCTCGGAGTGATGAGAGGGTGCTCCCGGTGATATTGGGGCTCCTGGGAGTGATGTGGGGGCTCCCAGTGATATTGGGGCTCCTGGGGGTGATGTGGGGGGCTCCCGGTGATATTGGGGCTCCTCGGAGTGATGAGAGGGGGGGCTCCCGGTGATATTGGGGCTCCTCGGAGTGATGAGAGGGGGGCTCCCGTGATATTGGGGCTCCTGGGAGTGATGTGGGGGCTCCCGGTGGTATTGGGGCTCCTGGGAGTGATGAGAGGGGGGCTCCCGGTGATATTGGGGCTCCTGGGAGTGATGAGGGGGGGCTCCCGTGATATTGGGGCTCCTGGGAGTGATGTGGGGGGCCCGGTGGTATTGGGGCTCCTGGGAGTGATGTGGAGGCTCCCGGTGGTATTGGGGCTCCTGGGAGTGATGTGGGGGGCTCCCGGTGGTATTGGGGCCCCTGGGAGTGATGTGGGGGCTCCCGGTGGTATTGGGGCTCCTGGGAGTGATGTGGGGGCTCCCGGTGATATTGGGGCTCCTGGGAGTGATGTGGGGGGCTCCCGGTGATATTGGGGCTCCTGGGAGTGATGTGGGGGGCTCCCGGTGATATTGGGGCTCCTCGGAGTGATGAGAGGGTGCTCCCGGTGATATTGGGGCTCCTGGGAGTGATGTGGGGGCTCCCGGTGATATTGGGGCTCCTGGGGGTGATGTGGGGGCTCCCGGTGATATTGGGGCTCCTCGGAGTGATGAGAGGGGGGGCTCCCGGTGATATTGGGGCTCCTCGGAGTGATGAGAGGGGGGGCTCCCGGTGGTATTGGGGCTCCTGGGAGTGATGTGGGGGCTCCCGGTGATATTGGGGCTCCTCGGAGTGATGAGAGGGGGGGCTCCCGGTGATATTGGGGCTCCTGGGAGTGATGTGGGGGCTCCCGGTGGTATTGGGGCTCCTGGGAGTGATAAGAGGGGGCTCCCGGTGATATTGGGGCTCCTGGGAGTGATGTGGGGGCTCCCGGTGGTATTGGGGCTCCTGGGAGTGATGTGGGGGGCTCCCGGTGATATTGGGGCTCCTGGGAGTGATGTGGGGGCTCCCGGTGGTATTGGGGCTCCTGGGAGTGATGTGGGGGCTCCCGGTGGTATTGGGGCCCCTGGGAGTGATGTGGGGGGCTCCCGGTGATATTGGGGCTCCTGGGAGTGATGTGGGGGCTCCCGGTGGTATTGGGGCTCCTGGGAGTGATGTGGGGGCTCCCGGTGATATTGGGGCTCCTGGGGGTGATGTGGGGGGCTCCGGTGATATTGGGGCTCCTCGGAGTGATGAGAGGGGGGGCTCCCGGTGATATTGGGGCTCCTGGGAGTGATGTGGGGGCTCCCGGTGATATTGGGGCTCCTGGGAGTGATGTGGGGGGCTCCCGGTGATATTGGGGCTCCTGGGAGTGATGTGGGGGCTCCCGGTGATATTGGGGCTCCTGGGGGTGATGTGGGGGCTCCCGGTGATATTGGGGCTCCTGGGAGTGATGTGGGGGGCTCCCGGTGATATTGGGGCTCCTGGGGGTGATGTGGGGGGCTCCCGGTGATATTGGGGCTCCTGGGGGTGATGTGGGGGGCTCCCGGTGATATTGGGGCTCCTGGGAGTGATGTGGGGGGCTCCCGGTGATATTGGGGCTCCTGGGAGTGATGTGGGGGGCTCCCGGTGATATTGGGGCTCCTGGGAGTGATGTGGGGGCCCCTGGGGCGCCCGCGATGGAAACAGGAAGCAGACGCGTCTCAGGCGGAAGTGATGTAGTTTCCGGCCCCTGCTCAGTTTAAGGGAAACCCCGTGCCCGCGGTGCTCTCTTTCTTTCCGGCCGGAGAACATGGCGGACATACAGGTGAGGGCTCTGGCTGCGGCGGGAGAGAGTCCGGGTCCCCGGGGCCGCTTTAACGCGCGGGGGCTCCACGGAAACTCTCCCGGGAGGGGGCGGGGCCTGAGAGCGGCGCCCGGGGAGGACGTGCGAGGCATCTGAGCGGGGACACGTGGCTGCCGGACAGCATGGAGCCTCGCGGGGCCCCTCACACCCGATCCCTGCACGGCGTGACGGCACAGACACGTCATAACGCGCCCTGAGAATGCGGTGCAGGCCTCGGTGTGAGCTCAGGACTATCCCGGCATCCTGTGCGGTCCCTCAGCTGCTGACTGGAGGTGGGGGGGGTTTGGTTCGGGGCGGCCGCTTGGCTGGTGGGGGCTAGGGGGGGGGTTTGAGGATCTGCTTGGGGGGGGTTCCACGGCTGGTGGGGGGGTTTTGCGGGGCTGCTTGGTTGAAGGGGTTGTTTTGGGAGGGGAGATCTGCTTGGGGGGGGGGGTTTGGATCTGCTGGGGGGGGTTTGGGGGCCGCAGCTGATGCTTTGGTGTATTCTCTAATCCATGTTCTGGGGGGGGGGGGTCCGTCCTGCGGTCCCCGGTGCTCTCTGTCCGTTCCGTCGTCGCAGGCTGCTCCGCTCCTGGCGTTTTCCCCGTTAATCCGGTGGCGTCCGCCTGGGTGCGGTGCTGGGCATTGACGTGGGGACAGCGGTTGGCATTGGAAATGAAGCGGGGAGCTGAAGTTGAATCCCCCCAGTTGACGCGTTGCTCTGTGTCAGCTGATTGGAGGAAATTCAGCTTTTCATTACGGACGCGCCCAATCAACGCGAGACGCTGGTGTTGGTTGGCTGCGTCCTCGTGTCTCTGCGCAGAGCGGGGTTTGCAGTTGGGGGGGGGCTTTATTGGGCCGCTGGTTATTCCTGGGGGTCCCCGGTGTTGCGTTGCTGCTCTCGTGGCGCGTTGGCGTAATCCGGTGCTAATCAGCGTTTTTTTGTGTCCGCAGACTGAGAGGGCTTATCAGAAGCAGCCGACCATCTTCCAGAACAAGAAGCGAGTCCTTCTGGGGGAAACCAGCAAAGAGAAGCTCCCTCGCTACTACAAGAACATCGGGCTGGGGTTTAAGACCCCCCGGGAGGTGCGTCCAGACCCGCTGTGCTGTATGGGGGGGACACATCCACATACTCAATGCAGAGGCGGTACGGTGGGGATTCATGACCCCCCTATGTGGAGGAGGTTCAAGACCCCCCCCCCCCCAAGCGGTAGTTCCAGCCACACTCAAGGCAGCGAGTAGGGGTACAGGGGTGCTGGAATTCAATGTTTCACACCCCCTGACAGGTACATTCAGACTCTTGGTGTAGTATGGGGGGGTACGGGGGGGTGAGCTGAAAGATACATCCAGCATAGGGGGGGAGGGGCGAGACTGTGTCTGCTTGTGTCATTACCGTTTCCTCTCTTTTTTTAGGCCATCGATGGAACCTACATCGACAAGAAATGCCCCTTCACTGGCAACGTGTCCATCAGAGGCCGCATCCTGTCAGGTGAGATGTTTCCCCTCTCTGGGTCTGGAGGCTCCGGTGCGTCTTCTCGGTGATGCGATAATAACCCCCCCTCCCCCCGTCCTCCAGGTGTGGTGACCAAGATGAAGATGCAGCGCACCATCGTCATCCGCCGGGACTACCTGCATTATATCCGCAAATATAACCGATTCGAGAAGCGCCACAAGAACATGTCTGTCCACCTCTCCCCGGCCTTCAGGTATGTGTCTGCCCGGGTTAAATCTCACCCTGTGGAGGAGAGCGGTCGTGGCGGGCACGTGGAGAGATGTCACCGTGACGGGAAAGTGCCCGTTATCTCAGATGGTGCCGCCGGGCTTTTACCAGCCAGACTCCATACAGGGGCTAAATATTAGAGCTGCCCCCCCCACACTTTTCTTTGCTTTTGTGGGGGGTCCTGCCACTTTGTTCACCTACATGAAGCTGGGGGAGGGAGTACCTGGATACGATGGTCCAGTGATGGGCTTTTCAGGGGGGGTCGTCGTCTCTTTAAGGAAACTCTTACACGGCTTTTCTTCGGGAATGTCCGGACGCTGTTGGTGTTTAGGATCTGTTTGATTTCTCTCCCGGCCATTCATAGGAGCTAAACAGAAACTGCTCTGATTGGTTTAAGGCCGGGGTTTGGCAACCTTAGCTGTCCTGATGTTTTTTAACTATGTAACAGATCTCTGGGCCCAGACAGGGTCACATCTGCCCAATACCGCTTCCTCGCTGGACACCCCGGTTCTCCTCGTGACTCTCACACCTTCCTCTAGTACCTTAGCCGCAGCGTAAGACCCGGTGTATGTAGAGAGCCTGGCAGCACCCCCAGAAATAAGCCGAAGCTGTAGACCTGGAGCCTGTCCTTGGCACAGCGGGCAGAAGATTCCTGGTACCCCAAATCATGAGTCGTGACTTCAAGCTTGGTCAGAATAGAACTGGTTGTTTATTACACAGGCACAGAGGTACACAGACAAGAACAACCCCCTTCATGCTTACAGATAACATCACAGATACACCGGCAAGAACAACCCCCTTCATGCTTACACCCAACAGATAACATCACAGATACACCGGCAAGAACAACCCCCTTCATGCTTACACCCAACAGATAACATCACAGATACCCCGGCAAAGAACAACCCCCTTCATGCTTACACCCAACAGATAACATCACAGATACACCGGCAAGAACAACCCCCTTCATGCTTACACCCAACAGATAACATCACAGATACACCAGCAAAGAACCCCCTTCATGCTTACACCCAACAGGTAACATCAGATACACAGGCAAGAACAACCCCCTTCATGCTTACACCCAACAGATAACATCACAGATACCCCGGCAAAGAACAACCCCCTTCATGCTTACACCCAACAGATAACATCACAGATACAGTCACCCACCAACACCATTTACATACAATCAAGCGGATATCTGCACAGGACCTTCAAACAATGGACAATGGGATTTCCTAGGAGAAAAGGGGGGAGGGAAAAGGCAGGTTAAACAAAAGGAATTTCTTCTAGAGAGAATTTACACAATAGCGAGCAGGTACTAATACAGAGATCTCACTATACAGGGATGGGTTAGATAATTGAGGGAATGTGTGCAAAATACACAACAACAAACTATACAATAAATACACAAGGGAATAACACACAGACATCTGGCATATCTATAAAACAGTGAAAACCAACTAGATTTAAAAGGTCCACCAGTTCCCCCAATAGTCTCTTTCACGGGCCATAGTCTCTGGGCAGGAGGCCAGCGCACAGCCCCCTCCAAGTCGCAGAGTGACAGCGTGTTCTGTCACAAACTACATTTTCCATGAGGCTGTACCAAACAAGCAGCTGAGCATCATGGGATATGTAGTTCAAGGCAGTGCGGGGGCTTTGGGTAAGTGTTTGGGCATTCACCCTTTAGGTAGATAATCCCGCTGGTTATGGCTGTATTTTGAGGACCAACATGAAGGTCATTGGTGAGAGCTGCTTTTTGTAAGCAGTAAAGATGGCCACCTCCTCGATCTGGAGGCGCGTGGCCCCTAGTAATCACCTCAGGCACTGCGCTTATAAAATCAGGCCTGTGCAGAATATACACGTCTATGGGGGTCAGTACTTGGTGTCCCGTGGTCAGGGTAAAGGCATGAGGGGGGGGGGTGACTGAGGTCCGGCACCGCTGTCCTGTGATGGTGTCTTATTAATGAGTTCTGTTCTTGCCTTGCAGAGATGTCCAGATGGGAGATATTGTGACTGTCGGAGAGTGTCGGCCCCTCAGCAAAACAGTCAGATTCAACGTCCTGAAGGTGACGAAAGCTGCAGGAACCAAGAAGCAATTCCAGAAGTTCTAAAGCGGACAATCTGTCAGTTCAAATAAACTTTAAAACCTTCAATTTGTGACTTTCTTTCTGCTGTGTGGAGCTCCTTGCGTGGCTGTGTGGCGCTCCTTGCGTGGCTGTGTGGCGCTCCTTGCGTGGCTGTGTGGCGCTCCTTGCGTGGCTGTGTGGCGCTCCTTGCGTGGCTGTGTGGCGCTCCTTGCGTGGCTGTGTGGCGCTCCTTGCGTGGCTGTGTGGCGCTCCTTGCGTGGCTGTGTGGCGCTCCTTGCGTGGCTGTGTGGCGCTCCTTGCGTGGCTGTGTGGCGCTCCTTGCGTGGCTGTGTGGCGCTCCTTGCGTGGCTGTGTGGCGCTCCTTGCGTGGCTGTGTGGCGCTCCTTGCGTGACTGTGGCGCTCCTTGCGTGGCTGTGTGGCGCTCCTTGCGTGGCTGTGTGGCGCTCCTTGCGTGGCTGTGTGGCGCTCCTTGCGTGGCTGTGTGGCGCCTTGTGTGTTACTGGAGATAGAAAAGGAGTTGACACAATGAAAATATGTGGAACTAATAAAACGGATTAAAAAAAAAATCGTGTCACCAAAAAAAAATACCAGAATAAATTCTAAAATAAAGACGTGCTTTCCAGCGCCATCTGCCAAATGGAGTTAGAGGTTTATTTTTCCCCTGCATCGGCTGCTGAAAGCCAGATGTTTCAGAGCTTTGAGCAGCTGGTTTTACAGTTTTAGCTCTTCGGGCATTATACACACAGGGCTAAAACCTTGGAGGCAACTTCTGCACCCAAAAGCAAACGAAACTCCCTAGCGTTTGGGCTGTAGATCAGCATAGCGAGATATCTGGATAATGGGGCACTGGATGATGCCTTTTAAGCCCAAGCTATCCTCTCTCGCTAGTGAAGGCGATACAGAGAACGCAGAGCAGTGATGTTGCCTCTATTCCATCCAGCCGGCACTTCAGGCCCGGCGTAACTTGTGTATTCCCACCGAAACGGCAAGAGCACAAAGACACAAACCTCAACACACGCTAAGGAAAGACCTACAGGGTTATTCATAGAGTCGATCTGGCCCCAAAATATAACCGAACACTGAAATCCAGTGTAAGGTGCCATGTCGGGGCCGTTCGGCTATTCAGAGAGCAGGCAGATTGCCAAGTGTTGGCGAATTGCCTCCATGTATGGTGCCTGTTCGGCGGCCGTGAAATCCCCCATAGAGAAGCAATGGTTAATCTATTCAGACCTCTAACAGTGGTGAAAAGTTGCCGAAATTCCCTGCTGTTCAATGCTTTAATTCGGCAGGTTTATTCAGGCGAATCCCATAGGCTTCAATGTTAAAAATATTCCCGTTTTAATTCAATATCTAATAAACCGTTTATAATAATATTCTGCAGCAAAAAGTCTCTAGATCTTTTTTGGATTTTTTTGTCAACCTTTTTTTTTTCTTTTTTTTATTTAAGTGGTCTTTTCTGTAACAGCCCTTTTTATTTTCATTCATTGGATTTTATATGTAAATTCCAGACATTTTCGTTCAGTCGTTTTTTTGCAAATAGCGTTTCAATTTTCAAACTTTTTTGGGTTTTTTTCCACCTTGTTCGCCTGCATGTTGGGTTTTTCCGGCGGCTGCTCTGTGCTGTGATCGCTGGTTAGTCGGGTTTCTCCGGGCGTGTTTTGGCAGGGTTAATCCAGCTGTTTCTGCGGGTTTCGGTGAATGTTCGTCAGGTTTGTGACAGGTTTTCCCTGTGCTGCTTGCTGAATGTAGGGTCGGTGAACTAGGATCAGCGAAGTGCAGGGAACGAAAAGTCACAGAACATACGGTGACTTTTTGATTCTCTTTGAATAACCCTGTGAGTCTCGACTCGCCAAGCTGAGCACTGTACAACAAGCAACAGCTTGTCCGCACCGGTCAGAGCCGGTCAGTGCTGCTTCAAACAAGATGAAACTGGTTCTATCCGGCGCCAGCAAGCTGTCACTCCGCTAGATAGCTTCTCAGATAACTGATACTATGGTTCACTCCAATAATATAAATTTATCCTGAACTCCGCCCAATAAGGCAGACATGTACAATTTTTTTTTTAAAAATGTCATCCCATTGAGATCCCAAGAATAAATCTTGCAGAAAGATTTAAGAAACACGATCTAATCAAGAGAATCTTTTTGAAAAAGTTTAACTTTTTCTTTTTAGAATTTTGTAACTTAGTTTTAAAACAGGTCCGTCGTGTGACACATATTGAAGCCCGTGAAGTTCTGACGAGAGCGGCATTTTGAAAGATCTTCATTCCGGGCTGAGCGTTGAAAGTTTTTGTGACGTCCAGAAAGGCCAAAATTGTTATTCTTTTAAAATCTCAAACCCTCATAACTCAAAAACAGGATGAAAAACAATTATTACATTTATAGATTTAAACTTCGTTTTGCTCATTCAACAAGTGTACAAAATGTTATGAAAATTGGATCACTTGACAGAGTGTCCTGGAGCTCAGTGACCTCATGGTCACGTTCAAGAAAGCAGTTTGAGATGATTTGAGCTTTGTGACATGGTGCATTATGCTGCTGGAAGGAGCCATCAGAAGATACAGGGGACACTGTGCTCATAAAGGGATGGACATGGTGCATTATCCTGCTGGAAGGAGCCATCGGAAGATACAGGGGACACTGTGCTCATAAAGGGATGGACATGGTGCATTATTCTGCTGGAAGGAGCCATCAGAAGATACAGGGGACACTGTGCTCATAAAGGGATGTACATGGTGCATTATCCTGCTGGAAGGAGCCATCAGAAGATACAGGGGACACTGTGCTCATAAAGGGATGGACACGCTGCATTATGCTGCTAGAAGGAGCCATCAGAGGATACAGGGGACACTGTGCTCATAAAGGGATGGACATGGTGCATTATCCTGCTGGAAGGAGCCATCAGAAGATACAGGGGACACTGTGCTCATAAAGGGATGGACACGCTGCATTATGCTGCTGGAAGGAGCCATCAGAAGATACAGGGGACACTGTGCTCATAAAGGGATGGACACGCTGCATTATGCTGCTGGAAGGAGCCATCAGAGGATACAGGGGACACTGTGCTCATAAAGGGATGGACATGGTGCATTATGCTGCTGGAAGGAGCCATCAGAGGATACAGGGGACACTGTGCTCATAAAGGGATGGACATGGTGCATTATCCTGCTGGAAGGAGCCATCAGAAGATACAGGGGACACTGTGCTCATAAAGGGATGGACACTGTGCATTATCCTGCTGGAAGGAGCCATCAGAAGATACAGGGGACACTGTGCTCATAAAGGGATGGACATGGTGCATTATCCTGCTGGAAGGAGCCATCAGAAGATACAGGGGACACTGTGCTCATAAAGGGATGGACACGGTGCATTATCCTGCTGGAAGGAGCCATCAGAAGATACAGGGGACACGGAGGGACACGGTGCATTATCCTGCTGGAAGGAGCCATCAGAAGATACAGGGGACACTGTGCTCATAAAGGGATGGACATGGTGTATTGTCCTGCTGGAAGGAGCCGTCAGAAGATACAGGGGACACTGTGCTCATAAAGGGATGGACATGGTCAGTAACAATACTCAGGTAGGCCGTGGTGTTTAAACGATGCTCAGTTGGTACTAAGGGGCCCAAAGTGTGCCAAGAAAATATCCCCCAAACCGTTACACCACGAGCACCAGCCTGAAGCGCTGATACAAGGCAGGATGGATCCATGCTTTCATGTTGTTTTATGCCAAATGCTGACCCATCTGAATGTCGCAGCTGAAATCGAGACTCATCAGACCAGGCAACATTTTTCAATCTTCTATTGTCCAGTTTTGGTGTCTGTGTGAATTGTAGCCTCAGTTTCCTGTTCTTAGCTGACAGGAGCGGCACCCGGTGTGGTCTGCTGCTGCTGTAGCCCATCTGCTTCAAGGTTGGACGTGTTGTGCCTTCAGAGATGGTGTATCTGTAGACCTTGATTGTATCGAGTGGTTATTTGAGTTACTGTTGCCTTTGTATCATCTGGATCCAGTCTGCTCTGACCTCACAAGGCATTTTCGTCCACACAGCTGCCGGTCGCTGGATATTTTCTCTTTTTCGGGTCATTCTCTGTAAACCCTAGAGATGTTGTGTGTGAAAATCCCAGGAGATCAGCAGTTTATGAAATTCTCAGACCAGCCCGTCTGACACCAACAACCCACGCCACGTTCAAAGTCACTTAAACCCCCTTTCTTCCCCCATGTGTTGCGGTAGATTGGATGTGGCGTTGTTATAATGGTGGTGGTGTTGAGCTAGATCTGGTGTTGAAGTAGTTGTGTCGTTGACGTTGATATAGTGGAGTCGATGCAGCTGTGGTGATACTGATATAGAGTTGATGATGTTGGCATAGTTGTAGTGATGTTCAGGTAGATGTGTTGGTGTTGAGGTAGTTATGGTGTTGTTGAAGTGGCTGTGGTGCTGTTGAGGTAAACCTGATGTTGTACCTGCAGTGATGTTGAGCTAGTTATGGTGATATAGTGTTAGGTGTGAGGATGCTGGGGGGATTTGGTGATGTGGGGGGAGGGCGGTTTTGGTGGTGTTGATGGGAGAATTTGGTGATGTTGGGGGATTTGGTGATGTTAGGGGTTTGGTGCTGCTGATGGTGAATTTGGTGATGTTGGGGGATTTGGTGTTGACATGATGCTGATGGGAGAATTTGGTTGAAGTGGAGGGGAACTTGGGGTTGTTGATAAGGGGATTTGGGGGGTTGGTTGTTGAGGGGGTTGGTTGTGGTTTTTGAGGGGGTTGTATGGGGGATTTGGTGGTGTTGATTGGGGCTGGTGATATGGGGGGATTTGTGGGGGTGCTGGGGTTGTGATTTTGGAGATGTGAGGGGTGTTGGGGTGGTGATATGGGAGGTGTTGGGGTGGTGATATGGGAGGAGTTGGGGTGTGATATGGGGGGATGTTGGTGTTGTGGGGGTGTTGGTGGTGATATGGGGGGAGTTGGGGGTGTTGGTGATGTGGGGGAGTTAAGGATGTTGGGGTGTTGGTGATGTGGGGGATTTGGGGTTGGATATGTGGGGGTGTTGGTGATGTTAATTGGGGATGGAGTTGGGGGGGATTTGGGGATGTTGAGGTCTTGTGGGAACCTCAATACAGAATCCACCTGTAAACTTGTAACACAGTGACTATATACAGAATGCACCTGTAAACATGTAACATAGTGACTATATACAGAATGCGCTGTAAACATGTAACATAGTGACTATATACAGAATGCACCTGTAAACATGTAACACAGTGACTATATACAGAATGCGCCTGTAAACA